>SJYQ01001907.1:135779-147550 GCA_006410935.1 Redunca redunca | reverse complement strand
AAAAAAAAAAAAGAGGAGAAACTGGTACAGTGTTTGTGGACAATTATCATTGAGTTGAGGGTAATAAGAATACAAATTTCTGTTGACTGTATGAGAGTTTGCAGTGGATAACTGTTAATGGAGAGCCACACACAGATAATACAATGAATAAAGACAACCTGATGAAAACCACTCCTCTTTTTTTTCCAAACATTTGGGCATTTAAATTTTTCAAAATATATATTCTTTAAAGAATCTGAAGTAGTTAATGTTCTTCTCAGGAGGGAAAATACAGTTAAACATATGCATGAAATTGTGCATGTAAGTTAGAAGTTAACACTGAAGCGCATGGATCTCAGGGAACAAGTCTCCATTATTTTAACAGACACTCTAAGCCAAAGAGCTGCCCCACTTAGTAGCTCAGTCATGTTCAACTCTTTGTGACCCCATGGCCTATAGCCCACCAGGCTCCTCTGTCTATAGCATTTTCCAGGCAAGAAGACTGGAGTGGGCTGACACTACCTCTTCCAGGGGATCTTCTCATCTCAGAGATCAAACCCAAGTCTCTTACACCTGCTGCATTGGCAGGCAGATTCTTTACCACTGCACTCCCTGGGAAGCTTGAATTCAGTTGTGAGGGTTGTTGAAAAGACAGCAATAAGCATACTTTCATTCATTTTCTGTTCTGCCATACCATTATTCATCTTCCCAAAACAGGTTTGAGATTTGAATGATATTAATGAATCAATGAACATGTGTTGCTCTTGTGCAGTCCCAAAGCCATGTCCTATTCTTCACAACCCCATGAACTGCAGCACACCGTTTCCCAGTCCTTCTCAGTCCTTGCACAAGTTCATGCCCATTGAATCAGTTATGCCTTCAATGTTTCATTGATGCCTTCAAATATCTCATTCTCTGTTGCCCTCTTCTCTTTCTTCCTTCAGTCTTTCCCAGCATCAGAGTATTTTCCAATGAGTTGGCTCTTCCCATCAGGTAGTCCAAGTACTGGAGCTTCAGCTTGAGTGTCAGCCCTTCCAATGAATATTCAGGATTGATTTCCTTTAAGATTGACTGGTATGAACTCCTTGCTTTCCAAGAGACTCTCAAGAGTCTTCTCCAGCACCACAGTTTGAAAGCATCACTTATTTGGCCCTCAGCCTTCTTTATGGTCCAATTCTCACATCTGTGCATGACTACTGGAAAAATCATAGCTTTGACTATACAGAACTTTGTTGCAAAGCGGTGTCTTTCCTTTTTAACACACTGTCTAGTTTTGTCATATTTTTCCTTCCAAGAGGCAATTGTATTCTAATTTCATGGTTCCAGTCAACATCTGCAGTGATATTAAAGCCCAAGAAGAGAAAATATCAGCATTTCCACCTTTTTCCATTCTATTTGCCATCACGTGATGGAACCAGATGCCATGATCTTGTTTCTTAATTTTGAGTTTTGAACCAACTTTTTCAGTCTCCTCCTCATTCTCATCAAGAGATCCTTTAGTTCTGCTTCAATTTAGGCCATTAGAGTGGTTTCATCTGCATATATGAGGTTGTTGATATTTCCCCCAGCAATCTTGATTCTAGCTTGTAACTCATCCAGCCCAGCGTTTTGCATGATGTGCTCTGCATATAAGTTAAACAAACTGGGTGACAATAAACAGCCTCGTCATACATCTTTCTCAATCCTGAATCAGTCAGTTGTCCATACAAGGCTCTCACGGTTGCTTGTTGACCACATACAGGTTTCCACTCTTTTAGAGTTCTCCACAGTTTGCTATGATCCACACAAAGGCTTTAGCGTAGTCAGTGAAACCTTGTTTTGTCTATGATCCAGTGAATGTTTTCAATTTGATTTCTAGTTCTTCTGCCTTTTCTAAATCCAGCTTGAACATCTGAAAGTTCACATAATGCTGAAGCCTAGCTTGAAGGATATTTACCATGGAGATGAGAGATAAGTCCAATTGCAGCGTTTTGCACATTCTTTAGTACTGCTTTTCTTGGGAATTGGGATGAACATTGACCTTTTCCATTCCTGTAGCCACTTCTGGGTTTTTAGAATTTGCTGACACATTGTGTGCAGCACTTTAATAGCATCATCTTTTAGAATTTTAAATAGTTCTGCTGGAATTCCATCACCCCACTAGCTTTATTGGCAGCAGTGCTTCCTAAGGACCACTTAACTTCACACTCCAGAATGTCTGGCTCTGGGAGAGTGACCACACCATCATGGTTATCAGGTCATTAAGATCTTTCTTGTACAGTTCTTCTGTGTGTTCTTGCCATTTCTTCTTGATCTATTAGGCTTCTACCATTCTGTCCTCTATTGTGCCCATCTTTAAATGAAATATTCCTTTTATATTTCCAATTTTATTGATGAGATCTCTAGTCTTTCTCCTTCCATTGTTTTCCTATATTCCTTTGCACTGTTCATTGAAGAAGGCATATTGTCTCTCCTTGCTATTCTCTGGAACTCTGCATTTAATTGGATTTACCTTTTCCTTTCTCCCTTGCTTTTCACTTATCTTCTTTCCTCAGCTATATTTAAAGCCTCCTCAGACAATTACTTTGTATTCTTGCAATTTTTTTTTTCCTGTCCTTTGGAATGGTTCTGTTAGTGGCCTCCTGTATAATATGATGAACCTATTCCATAGTTCTTCAAGACTCTGTTTACTAAATCTAATCCCTTAAAACTATTCATCACTCCCACTGTATATTCATAGGGGATTTGATTTAAACTGTACCTCACTCGCCTAGTGGTTTTCTCCATTTTCTTTTGTTTATGCTGACTGTATACAGTTTCTCCATTACAAATAATGTAATCAATTTGATTTCAGTATTGACCATTTGGTTCTCCATTGGTAAAGCTGTCTCTTGTGTTGTTTAAAAAGTGTGTTTTCTATGATCAGTGTGTTGTCTTGGCAGAATTCTGTTAGACTTTGCCCTGCTTCATTTTGTACTCGAAGGCCAAATTTGCCTGTTACTCCAGATATCTCTTGACTTCCTACTTTTGTATTCCAATTCCCTATGATAAATAATACATCTTTTTTGTGTTTGTTTGTTTTGTTTTTAGTTCTATGAACTTTTGTAGGTCTTCCCAGAACTGATCAGTTACATCTTCTTTGGCATCAGTGGTTGGGGCATAGGCTTGTATTACTGTGACATTGAATGGTTTGCCTTGGAAACAAATCAAGATCATCCTGTCTTTTATGAGGCCACACAAAAAGTACTGCATTTTGGACTCTTTTGCTGATTATGAGGGTTACTCCATTTGTTCTATGGGATTCTTGTTCACAGTAGTAGATATAATAATCATCTGAATTAAATTCACCCATTCCCACTCATTTTAATTCACTGATTGTTAAGATGCCAATGTTTACCCTTACCATCTCCTGCTTTACCATGTTCAATTTACTTTGGTTCATGAACCTAACACGCCAGGCTCCTATGCAATACTGTTTTTACAGCATCAGATTTTATTTGCATTACCAGACACATCCACAACTGAGTGTAGTTCCTGCTTTGGCCCAGCCTCTTCATTATTCCTGGAGCTAGTTGCCCTCCGTCCTTCCCCAGTAGTATATTAGACACCTTCTGACCTGAGAGGCTCAACTTTCTGTGTAATATCTTTTTTGCCTTTTTATACAGTTCATGGAGTTCTCATGGCAAGTATACCAGAGTGGTTCGCCTTTCCCTCCTCCAGTGGATCACGTTTGGTCAGACATGTACTTCTGACTAATTAGATGAAGCCCTCATTCTGTATGATTCTTGACCTTTGATAACCATAATAATGTCATCATCATATCAATAACCTGCTGTTATGCATTAAAAGTGCTCACTTCACTGCCATTGACTCTAACAATTGGGAGGAAAGAACCTAATGATAAGAATATTTCAATGACACAAACCTTTTAAATCTATTCATCATCCACTCTCTCTTTCCACAGAATGACTTTTTAGGTGTCAATTCACTCTTTAAAAACTTGGTGGCCTTCAACAGAGGAAGGGATAAAGTGTGGTGTGGTGTGTTGTGGTGGTGTGTGTGTGTGTGTGTTTGTGTATGGAATATTATCCATCCATTAAAACGAATGAAATAATGCTATTTGCAACAACATGAATGGATCTAGAGATTGTCATACTGAGTGCAGTAACTCAGACAGAGAAGGAGAAATGTCACATGACACCCCTTACATGTAGAATCTAAACAGAAATGATACAAATGAATGTATTTATGGAAGAGAGAGAGAGACTCACAGATTTAGAGAATGAACTTATGGTTGCAGGGAGGAAAAATGGGCACAAGGGATAGTTAGGCAGTTTAGGATGGACATGCACATTATTTAGAATTGATAACCAACAAGGACCTACTGTAGAGCATATTAAATTCTGTTCGTTATGTGGCAGTCAGGATTGGAGGGGTGTTTGGGGGAGAACTGATGTATTCATATGTATGGCTGAATCCTTTTGCTGTGCACCTGAAACTATCACAACATTGTTAATCAGCTCTACCTAAATACAAAATAAAAAGTTTAAAAAAATTAGTGGCCTTCTAATTGCTTTATTCAGTTAAGTTTGTATAATAATAATCACATCCGGTGTTCTTCTAAGGATACAGTTCCAAGATTTGCTATACAGATTTGTATCCCCTCCCTCAAGTTGCTTTCTCAATGCAATGGCCACCATATCCAAGTTCCTAAAGCAAAACCTTTTAGCCTATTTTTAGTAATTTGAGGCCGAAAAACATTTTTTTTAAATATTTCAGACTCTTAAATTCATAGAATGATTGTGATCTTTTATTTCTACGTGTATCCCTGCCAGCTTTATCATAGATTATCTCTTTCATCTAACATTTTTCTAAATCCTTCCAGTAGCAACTAATCCACATTACTAAGGTTTAGTTCTGAACCTCTTTCCCAGTGCTTTTGTTTCTGTTGTCTACTTATGCTTCACTGACTACACTAAAACCTTTGATTGTGGATCACAACAAATTGTAGAAAATTCTTAAAGAGATAAGGATACCAGACCATCTCACTTGTCTCCTGAGAAACCAGTGTGCTGGTCAAGAAGCAATGGTTAGAACCAGACATGGAAATTGGTCCTTGGAATAAAAGTTTGCCCCAAGGAAGAAAAGCTATGACAAACCTAGAGAGCATATTAAAAAACAGAGACATTACTTTGCTGACAAAGTTCCATATAGTGAAAGCTACGGTTTTCCAGTAGTCATGTACAGATGTGAGCGTTGAACCATAAAGAAGGTTGAGTGTTGAAAAAGAGATGCTTTTGAATTGTGGTGTTGGAGAAGACCTTCCAGAGCCCCAAGAAGTCAATCCTTCTTTGACTACCTTTAGATAATCAACCCTGAATATTCATTGGAAGAACTGATGCTGAAGCTGAAGTCCAAAACTTTGGCCACTTAATATGAAGAGCTGACCCATTGGAAAAGACCTTGATGCTGGGAAAGATTGAGGGCAAGAGGAGAAGGGGACAACAGAGGATAAGATGTTTGGCTGGCATCACTGACTCAATGGACATGAATTTGAGCAAATTCCAAGAGATAATGAAGCACAGGGAAGCCTGGTGTGCTGCAGGCCATGGGATCACAACGAGCCAGACATGACTTAACTACTGAACAGCAACCAGTGCTATTGAATGAAGAAGAGCATGATCTGCCTTCTAAACTACCACAAGTTAAATTTTTATCAAATGTGTTGCTACTGTATGATATGAATCATCAGTTTTATAGTCTCCAATATAGTTATTTTTCATTTGGCTAATGTTGTATATTTTAGATTTAATCACTGTATCATTCCACTTCCAGAACCAGTTTCTCTTCTTGCCAAGTTAGGTTAGGCTATGCTTAGATAACAACTGAAAATTCAGTAATTAAACACATTAAAATCATTCCATGTTACTCCATGTCCTGACAGGTTGGTGCAAGGCTCTGCTATGCAAAGCAACTCGATCATCCAGGGTAAACAAGCTCCTCCATGTCACATTTGTGCATTAATTTGGGATTCTCACCAAAAGAACCCAGAGCATAGGAAATTGACTGATTTTCTGTGACCCAGCCCATAAATGATACATTCACTTGTACTCACAGCCAGTTGGTCAAGACTAGCCTTTTGGTCCTGTGTAAATGAAAGAAGGCTGAACTAGATAGGGCCATTCATTGAGCAGTAAAACCTACTGACCAATTATTTGTAACTTTTTCATGTTTCCTTTGACATCCTACTTTTCACTGACTGATTGCAGCTCCTTCAATATTTCATTAAAACTCTATCTGAATTTCAGATTTCCTTATAACTCTCATGCTCAATAGATATTTGACTTCTTTCATTGATCAAAGTCTAAACTTCATCACTCTAATCATTTTAAAAATGATTTGATATCTATAGCCATGTAAGAAAATACCTGATAAAAGACAAAATGTTACATATATGCAGATACATGTGTGTGTATAGAGAGAACAATAGCTTCTAAGGCCTGAAGCTCTGGGATGACAAGTAGAATATTTCATACTTTTNCAGATGAGATTCACATATCAATTTGAATATACGAAAGAAACTTACCAGAAAGAGAAAATTGTTCATGATAAGACTTCCCAGAGTTGGAAGATGACTGAATTTTTTTCCCCAGTTCAATATCTCAGAGATTTACATGGAATAAGCACAATGATAAAGCCTTAATATTCAGAAGCTATGAAGAATAAGAAGCTCAGAATAGTCAAGTTCTGGTTAATATGTTCACCATGATATTATGTGCAGAATGTCAGTTTTAAAAGAATTAAGATATGATAGAACCTAATTTTCATTTGAATAATGTAAAATAATTTTATATTTCTTTGATGATTCAAAAAGCACTTGAGGATCTCACAGAATCCATACAATTCACGCTGGTCATTATTCTGAGGGCTTAAATAAATACTGGTTGACAGATCAACCCTTATCAACAAAACTAATTAAAACTAACTAACTCTCGAGAAACCTATATGTAGGTCAGGAAAAAAACAGTTAGAACTGGACATGGAACAACAGACTGGTTCCAAATAGGAAAAGGAGTACGTCAAGGCTGTATATTGTCACCCTGATTATTTAATTTATATGCAGAGTACATCTTGAGAAACGCTGGGCTGGAAGAAGCACAAGGTAGAATCAAGATTGCCAGGAGAAATATCAATAACCTCAGATATGAAGATGACACCACCCTTATGGCAGAAAGTGAAGAGGAACTAAAAAGCCTCTTGATGAAATTGAAAGAGGAGAGTGAAAAAGTTGGCTTAAAGCTCAACATTCAGAAAATTAAGATCATGGCATCTGGTCCCAAGACTTCACGGGAAATAGATGGGGAAACAGTAGAAACAGTGTCAGACTTTATTTGGGGAGGCTCCAGAATCACTGCAGTTGGTGATTGCAGCCATGAAATTAAAAGACACTTACTCCTTAGATAAAAAGTTATGACCAACCTAGATAGTATATTGAAAAGCAGAGATATTACTTTGCCAACAAAGGTCTGTCTAGTCAAGGCTATGGTTTTTCCAGTAGTCATGTATGGATGTGAGAGTTGGACTGTGAAGAAAGCTGAGCACTGAAGAATTGATGCTTTTGAACTGTGGTGCTGGAGAAGACTCTTGAGAGTCCCTTGGACTGCAAGGAGATCCAACCAGTCCATCCTAAAGGAGATCAGTCCTGGTGTTCTTTGGAAGGACTGATGCTGAAGCTGAAACTCCAGTAATTTGGCCACCTCATGCGAAGAGTTGACTCATTGGAAAAGACTCTGATGCTGGGAGGGATTGGGGGCAGGAAGAGAAGGGGCCAACAAAGGATTGGATGGCTGTATGGCATCGCCAACTCGATGGACATGAGTTTGAGTTAACTCCGGCAGTTGGTGATGGACAGGGAGGCCTGGCGTGCTGTGATTCATGGGGTTGCAAAGAGTAGGACAGGACTAAACGACTGAACTGAACTGAACTGAACTGAACTGATGATTGTGTAAAATTCCCTGGAATACTCTTTGATAGGGTGAATTCTATGCTTATATTAGCATATTGCTTACATTTTTTATCTTTTAATACTAATGTATTCTGTCATTCTATTTAACCTAATCTGAATATTTTCTTATATCAGTAAGTGAGCAGCCAGATTTAACATATCCAGTACAGAGTCATGAAGTTTAAGATCAAGTTTATCCCAGCAACATCTGTACTGTTTAAAACTCATCTAGACATTTCATTTGAAGAAATTAGACAGTTTGTTAGACTTAACATGTCCCATGCTTCCCCAAATTCACATCTTTGTTCCTCAGAGTATTTCCTGTCAACTGGATTTCCTCCTTTCCTAACCCAGTCTTCCTCATCTCTTCAAGTTCTATGCATCTTTTAAGGTTAACTTCTTACATCCAGTCCTCCTAGATCCTGCTCTCACCCACTATTCCAGGTACAGTATCAAGATATGAAAGAGCAAGATGAGTAAGACAAGGTTCTTTCCTAAGGGAAACCTATGGTGTGATTGAGGAGACTCACACAGAGATGATTTCAACATAAAAGAATGAATCCAGTGGTAGAAGTGTGCAGGTATGTTATCCATTATTTATTTGAAGTCCCAAAGAGGTTGCCAATGTAGTTCTTAGGGCATTGTTCTTATTCAGTAGAAAAGTTAGATGGAAAAAGAAATTAAACTGAATTTGAATACAAAATTTTCACTAATGTATGCCATTGCGTCAAATGTTTACATAAAATTTACTATTTTAAAATATTTGAAATGTTCAGTAGTGCTAAGTATATTCATATTATTATTCAGTATTCTCTAGTACTCTTCTCATTTGGCACAGTTATGGGCTTGTCTAGGATTGAATAAGATAACATATATGCAATACCTAGTTCAAAACCTTTTTTTTTTTTGAAAACCACTTAGTAGTGTCTGACTCTCTGGGATCCCATGGACTGTCCATGGAATTCTCCAGGCCAGAATACTGGAGTGGGTAACCTTTTGAACTGGCACATTGATAATGTTCAAAGGCCATTTGTTTTTCCCTCTTTTTCTTAACTTCTTCTATAAAGAGACAATATGTTGTCTGAGTAGGCCTATTTCAGATACAGATTTAATTTAAGTTATATATATATATATAAACCATCAGTACTTTATCTGATGTGTTTGTAACAGATGACTTGTAGATAATTTAATAGATGAGTGAATGGATGGTTGTGTAAATAAAAGACTAAATGGATAACTAAAAGTAGGGATTTGAATAATATTCAAAAAGCAGTCCAAAACCAGTAGTTTTGCTAACAAAAAAGACTATGAGAAATACATTAGAAAATAAACCCACTGCTCAGATTTTGAAAGTGAGATGTGATAAATAAAACTAATTAAATGATCAATCTGGACAGCTTATTAAGTGGCAGAGACATTGCTTTCTTGACAAAGATACATCTAGTCAAAGCTATGGTTTTTCCAGTAGTCATGTATGGATGGATGCAAGAGTTGGACTATGAAGAAAGCTGAGTGCTAAATAATTGATCATTTTAAATTGTGATGTAGGAGAATACTCTTGAGAGTCCCTTGTACTGCAAGGAGATCAATTCAGTCAATCCTAAAGGAAATCAGTCCTGAATATTCATTGGAAGGACTGATGTTAAAGCTGAAACTCCAATACTTTGGCCACCTGATGTGAAGGACTGACTCATTTGAAAAGACCCTGATTCTGGGAAAGATTGAAGGTGGGAGGAGAAGGGGATGACAGAGGATGAAATTAATGGTTGGATGAACATGGGTTTGAGAAAGCTCTGGGAGTTGGTGATGGCCAGGGAAACCTGGCATTCCGCAGTCCGTGGGGTCACAAAGAGCTGGACACGACTGAGCAACTTAACCTAACTGAAATAAAACTTTGAAACCAAGGCTTATTTTATTATTGTACTTCCCTCAAAACAAACACACACTCATGAAAATCATTAAATCACAGATTGCTGAGGAGTTAAACAAGGTCATTCAGTGCTGCTGCTGCTACTGCTGCTAAGTCACATCAGTTGTGTCTGACTCTGTGCGACCCCATAGATGGCAGCCCACCAGGCTCCCCCATCCCTGGGATTCTCCAGGCAAGAACACTGGAGTGGGTTGCCATTTCCTTTTTCAATGCATGAAAGTGAAAAGTAAAAGTGAAGTCGCTCAGTCATTTCCGACCCTCAGCGAACGCATGGACTCCAGCCTTCCAGGCTCCTCCATGGGATTTTCCAGGCAAGAGTACTGGAGTGGGGTAACATTGCCTTCTCCGCACACAACGCTATTTATATTGAAACACAGCTTCGCTTGTTTCTAAAACCCTCTCATACCATTGCCTCTTTCTATGAAACATTAAAATTTTTATTATTCAAAACAGTCACAATATTGACTTCTTTTTTTTACATATTACTATTAAAGTCACTTAAAAGGAATGCTAATGATCATTTCCGTTTTCTCTCTACAGAATATTATTAAATATAAAGGAAACAGCAAACATAAGTAATTAATTCTTACTCTTACTTTCTTCATATCAGAATTGAGAGTAAAGCATAAACAAATACTTTCAGAAAATCCCTTATCTTAAAATGCTTCACAGAATACCAAGTAAGCCTTACACAAGGGTACTATTCAACTTCTGCCCAAAATATTTAACTGCATCTCAGGGCTTTGGTGTATTAAAAAATGTAACAAGAAGGTGGAGATATATTTTTAAAAATCTGTATTATAAAGAAATCTCTAATGCAGAGTAATGAAAGAAACTGCAAATAAATTACAGTTGACTATGTACTTTGAATAAATTAAAATGCCAGAATGATTGAAGCTTATATATTCAGAATGGCAGAATGAGCGTGATAGTGAGTGACTTCATTTTAATAATGTGAATACA
This sequence comes from Redunca redunca, assembly GCA_006410935.1. NCBI lineage: Eukaryota > Metazoa > Chordata > Mammalia > Artiodactyla > Bovidae > Redunca > Redunca redunca. The sequence goes on along the minus strand of SJYQ01001907.1, from coordinate 136,694 downwards.
GGAAGAAAATAACAGCAACAAAAACGAATATATGTAGAGAGAAAAAAAAATAAAAGTTACTTATGCCATAAACATTTTGAAATAAAAAATTAGTGTGCAATTATACAAAAGTTGTTATGAATGAAAAAGCTGAGATTGCCAATAAAGGAGAATAGAAAATCAAATTGAAATTGCTAGGCCTAGCACAGAAAAATATCTAGATATGAAAACATTGGCACATTTAAAAAAATTTTTTAAGGAGATATATTTATACATGAGCAACATGATCCCCTTCATGGATCACAGCTTCTCAGTGACAAAGGGGCTTAGGTAGCTCAATGAAATTTTAAGCTAAGCTGTGCAAGATGGACAGGTCATAATGAAGAGTTCTGACAAAACATGGTCCACTGGAGGAGGAAACGGCAAACCACTTCAGAATTCTTGCCACAAGAATGCAATGAAGAGTATGAAAAGGCAAAAGGTTGGAAGATGAGCCTCCAGGTCAGAATGTGTGTAATATGCTACTGAGAAAGAGTTGAGAGCAATCACTAATAGTTCCAGAAAGACTGAGCAACTTCACTTTCACTTTTCACTTTCATGCATTGGAGAAGGAAATGGCAACCCACTCCAGTGTTCTTGCCTGGAGAATCCCAGGGATGGGGGAGCCTGGTGGGCTGCCATCTATGGGGTCACACAGAGTTGGACACGACTGATGTGACTTAGCAGCAGCAGCAGCCAGAAAGAATGAAGAGGCTTGGTCAAAATGATGCTCAGTCTGTGGAGGTGTCTGATGGTGAAAATAAAGTCCAGTGCTGTGGGGTTCAGGATTGGGAACTCATGTACACCCGTGGCTGATTCATGTCAATGTATGGCAAAACCAATACAGTATTGTAAAGCAAAATAAAGTAAAAATAAAATTTAAAAAAAAAAAAAAAA
>SJYQ01001907.1:101468-123040 GCA_006410935.1 Redunca redunca | reverse complement strand
TCTATTCTGGAGAATGTTCAATGTGCATTTGAGAAAATTTTGTATTCTGTTATTGATTTTTGCAGTGTCCATTCCTTCTGAAAGTCACACTATTCTGTGTTGATATGATTCGTGATGTCTCACAGGTATCTTAGCTCTGTTTTTCTTTATTCTTTGATAATCTGCTCCTAAGACCAGACAACTTCAAGTGACCTGTCTTCAGGTTTGTTGATATTTTCTTCTGCCTGCTCAAATCTGTTGTTGAAATTCTTTATTCAGTTATTGTACTTTTGGCTCCAGAATTTCTGTTTACTTTTTGTAATTTTTGTCTGTTGATATTTTCTGTTTATATATTGCTCTATATCTTCTTTACCTGTATACATGGTTTCCGTTAGCTCTTTGAGTGTCTTTGTCTTACAAGTCCAATATCTATGTTTACTCAGGGACAGTTTCTGCTCATTTCCCCTCTGAACAAGCCATGCTTGTGTGTGTACTTGATAAGTTGCCTCAGTTGTATCTGACTCTTTTTAACCCTATGGACTGTAGCACACCCAGCTCCTCTGTCCATGGGATTCACCAGGCAAGAATACTGCAGTGGGCTTCCATGGCCTCCCTCTAGGGGATCTTCCCAACCCAGGGATTGAACCTGCATCTCTTATGTCTACTGCAATGACAGGCAGGTACTTTACCAATAGAATCACCTGGGAAGCCTTGAATAGGCTATAGTTTATTGTTTATTTTCATTTCATAGCTTTTGTTGCAACTTGGGCATTGTGAACGATATGTGATTACTCAGGAAATCATAATTTTTTTCCTTCCTTGTGGTGTATTTTTACTGACTTCTACATGTTGTTTGGTTAGTTTTCTAAACTATTTCCATAAACTTTGTATTCTTTGTTGCAAATGGTCTCTGAATTCACTGTTGCTTTAGCTTGTGGTCAACTAGAATTTTGACAGAGATTTCCTTGAGCAAATAGATCCAAAAAATAGAAGTAAAGAAAATAAAGGAGAAAAAAACTCTCCTAATTTTAGTAGAATTGCCCTGTGTTGAGGCATTACTTTAATACTTAGCCAAGCACTTAAATCTGCCTATGTCTTTACTTCCTGCTGCTCTGAGCCTAGTGATTAATTATGTTAGGATGATTCATGTCTTTTCTGAGTGTATGTCCTACTCTGGCCTTGAATGAGGCTTTCTAAATTTCCTGGTATAAGCAAATGCTTTTAACTCTCTAATTTCCCAAAGACATTCATCAGCTTTTCCTTCCAGTCCTCTGTATGTGTATTGTTTGCCTCAACTGTAGCCTTCTGCATGGCTATAGCAGTGGATTATTCATTGGTTTTACAGTGTTTCCAAGTACTGTAGTTGTTTTTCTGTGCTGAGAGAATTCAGAGTTAGGCAAAAATGAGCAGATACCTGTGCTATTCCTTCAGGTAGATCTGGATAGGATATGATAGAGAACCACAGCACTTGTAGAATAATGCTTGTTTTGCTTCCTCAGTAACCTAGGGTCAGAATCCCACACTCAGAATGTAGGCTGTTGCTAAGCCAAGGATGGGGATGTGGCATGGAACAGTAAAACTGTCACAAAGATTTCTCTATCATTTTTAAGTTGCATTTTTAATTATTCAACAAATTTATTGGTTGCTGTAGCCTTGAATATTTTCTGTACGGATTTTGATGTTTCTGGGGTGATAAAAGCCCTTGGAACTGATTACTCTGACTTTTTTTGTTGATGTCATTCCTTACTATTTTTGTAGATAGATTGTTATTGGAACACGGTTATATATATTTTTTTTTTCTTTCATGTACTCTGTAGCTGTTTTTGAAATATGGAAGCAGAGTTAAGTATCTTCAACAAATACTTTTTGAATTGCAAAGCCTACAATATTAACAATATTAAGAGCTTAATTGGCCTTTAAAAGAAAATGTTAGGTCATCCCTGTCCTAGGTTAAAGGAGTCCAGAGTACATAACTTTCAACACAGAAATGAGAGTTTTGTCTAATAAAAAGGCTACAAATTTGTAGGAACTGATAATAAAAAGAATTCAACCAGAATAATACTGATTTGTTTAATGTTGTATGCAATATTTTTGACTTGGCAAATAGAATTAGAGTAGATTAGCTTAATGCTTTCATACTGTGTAGTGTAGAATGCTATGGTTGTCCAGGTTTGCTAAGGTTGACTTGTGTAAGCTTGTGTGTGAGCTTGTGTAAGACTGTGAATCTTGCTGTATTTTAAACAGAACAGTCTCACTTTAAAAGCATTCATTTGTAGAAAAGAAATACTTTCAAAAAATTAAGAAAATCACTTCTTTGGTTAATTTTACCATTAATCCATAAAATGTATATCTAATTCCAGAATTGTAGCAATTAATTCATAATTATCATATCCTAGTTTTACATTAATACTTTTCTGTGACACTACTAAATAATCTTCAAAGTGGATAGAAATCAATATATTGATCTCATTTAAAACAGTGTTTTGATCAAATGATTAAATTGCTGCTTATTTATACAATGATTTTTAAGTCTTCATAAGGTAAATAGAGGTTCTCTTCAATAATTATAAGCTCAATTATTACAATTTTATAATTAGATACAAGAGAAATATCATAGATTCTTTTACAAAGACTCTTTTAGTGTATAATTGAATATAACCCAGGAGAAAAATAAAGCACAAAAAGACACAGAGGAAGAGAAGGAGGGAAGGAGAGAGAGAGAACAAGAACTATAATTAAAGAAAGTGTAAAATCCTTCAAGTCAAGGGTACTGAAGGAAATGATTTTAGGAGAAAACGTTTGAACTTCCAATTTTATAGTCATTATTTCAACCTTTGAGCTTGGACCTTTATTTTCTATTTTTACAAATATTAGAAAAGAATATACAAGTGATCACATTTAGGGGGAAATACATACATATATGTGTCTGCTTCCTAAAGAATTTTGGATCTGGATCAAGTAATTATGAATTTTAATTATTTGGAATCATCCATCATCAAAATGATCCTAAGGTCTTATTTGTCTTATTTGTGTGAAGACTCTTAATTTTAACAAAATTTTGTTCCTGTTCCCAAGCTTTGGTGTTGTTCAACTATTAAAACATTTTAAACCTGAATGTCTGAAAAGATTGCTTTGTGAACTTAATGCTATATTGGTTTTTAGTGAAAAGTCCTGAGAGTTTTCTCAAATTGCAGCCCTACTGTTTTCTTATCCTTCAAAAATAAGCTTACTATCTGGTGAATATAAAATGAACTTAAGCTAAGTAAACAGAAATCTAGCTCTCTAACACTATCAAAGCACTGGAGTGAATTAAGCTGATGTAAAAGTGACTTAGAAGGACAATATGATCCATAGTTCTTTTATCTTTGACAAATGAGTGGAGTAATGTTCCTCACACCTTTTTTCAACCTTATCACTCTTGCTACATATCCTAGACTGCATGAGATGTTTGCAAGTTACTAAATTTAAGAACTACATTAGGTCCCCAACATACAAACCTTCAACTAGTGAACTTTCAAAGGTATAAACATGTGTTCCCATGTCCAGTTATATAAATTAGTTTTGGTTGTCTGGTGAACATTGTCACATACCAACATTCTCTGCAAGTTGTTGCATTTTTGTGTGCTTTAATGTACAGTATTGTTGCTATGCAACATGAGGAGCTTATTAATTAAGAGCTGATGGAATTGGAGGCTCAGAGACAGGATGAAGAAAGACAAGAGGAGAAACTAGCTGAAGAGATTCTCAATGCAAAAAATGTCAAGGAGATTTTCTTTATTTGAGTAGGCAGGGTTAATTTATAAGACACAGGAAGTGATTGTAGAACAATATACAAAGTTTACAGCAGCCTTTTAGAATACAATCCAGTGCTACTGTGTCATCTATGATCAGAAAAAATGAGCTGCTACCCAGAAATCACTGGATCGTTTTTTAAAGATGTAGGTAGAATTCAATTCAACAAGGAAGAAGAACATGTGCCATTACTATCAAACACGAGCAAAATCTCCTATTGCTGACAGTTCTTCAGCTCTACTATCTCCCCCCTCCTCTACCCCCTCTGTAGAGTAATTCTTCTTGCCTGTTCACTCAGACAGTCCCTGTATGTCAGACATTGTACTCCACTACTGTACTTTTTAAGGTACTCTACCTTAAAATTAAAAATGTTTTCTATAAGTTTGGTTTGTTTTTATGTATTATTTGTATGAAAAGTATTATAAACTTATTATAGTACAGTATTATATAGTCAATTGTGTTAACAGGATATCTAGGTTACCTATGTTGGACTTGCAAGCAACTTTAATTTAGGAACATGCTTTCGGAATGGAACACACTGTATGTAATAGACTCACTATAAAAGTGATCTTGACATTCTCTAGAGTCTCATTTCCAACAGTACTCATTTTTCTTTCCTATTAATTATTATACACTAACTGAGGGATCAACAGGCTACCTCTGCAAATAGACATCAATTATTTTTGCCTTGTGGGCCATGTTTTTCTGGAGTACTCTTGTTTTTTCTATGATGCAATGGATGTTGGCAATTTGACCTCTCGTTCCTCTGCCTTTTCTAACTCCAGCTTGAACATTTGAAAAATTCACAGTTTGCATACTGTTGAAGCCTGGCTTGGAGAATTTTCAGCATTAATTTGCTAGTGTGTGAGATGACTTCAAATGTACAATAGGTTGAGCAGTCTTTGGCATAGCCTCTCTTTGGGACTGGAAAGAAAACTGACCTTTTCCAGCCCTGTGGCCACTGATGAGTTTTTCAAACTTGCTGGCATATTGAGTGCAGCACTTTTATAGCATCATCTTTTAGGCTTTCAAATAGCTCAACTGGAATTCCATTACCTCCACTAGTTTTGTTCATTGTGATGCTTCCTAAGGCCCCCTTGACTTTGGACTCTGGGATTTCTGGCACTGGGTTAGTGATTATACCATCATGGTTACCTGGGTAATTAATATCTTTTTTGTATAGTTCTTTCTTAATATCTTCTGCTTCTGTTAGTTCCATACTGTATCCATCTTTATTGTGCCCATCTTTGCATGAAATATTCCTTTGGTATCTCTAATTTTCTTGAAGAGATCTCTAGTCTTTTCCATACTATTGTTTTCCTCTATTTCTTTGCATTGATCACTGAGGAAGGATTTCTTATCTCTACTTCTGCTTTATTAACTATGCCAAAGCCTTTGACTGTGTGGATCACAACAAACTGGAAAATATCTCAAGAGATGTGAATACCAGACCACTTTAACTGCCTCGTGAGAAATCTGTATGCAAGTGCACAAGCAACAGTTAGAACCAGATACGGAACAACAGACTGGTTCCATATTGGGATAGGAGTATGTCAAGGCTGTACATTGTCACTCAGCTTATTTAACTTATATGAAAAGTACATCATGAGGAATGTCGAGCTGAATGAGGCAGAAATGCAGATGAAACTACCCTTATGGTAGAAATTGAAAAGGAACTGAAGAGCCTCTTGAGGAAAGTGAAAGAAGAGTGAAAAAGCTGGCTTAAAATGCAATATTCAAAAAACGAGGATCACGGCACCCAGTCCCATCATTTCATGGCAAATAAATGGGGACACAGTGGAAATGGGGACCAAGTTTATTTTCATGGGCTCCAAAATCACTGTAGATGGTGACTGCAGTCATGAAATTAAAAGATGCTTGCTCTTTAGAAGAAAATCTATGACAAATCTAGACAGCATAATAAAAACAGAGACATTAATTTGCCAACAAAGGTCCTTCTAGTCAAATCCTTTGTTTCTCCAGTAGTCATGTACGGATGTGGGAGAGTGGGCTATAAAGAAAGCTGAGTCCTGAAGAATCATTGCTTTTGAACTGTGATGTTGGGGAAGACTCTTGAGAGTCCCTTGGACTGCCAGGAGATCAAACCAGTCCATTCTAATGGAAATCAGTCCTGAATATTCATTGGAAGGACTGGTGCTGAAGCTGAAGCTCCAATACTTTGGCCACCTGATGTGAAGAACTGACTCATTTGAAAAGACCCTGATGCTGGGAAAGATTGAGGGCAAGAAGAGAAGGGGATGACAGAGGATGAGATAGTTGGATGGCATCATCAACTCAATGGACGTAAGTTTGAGGAGGGCCTGGGAGTTGTTGATGGACAGGGAGGCTGTTGTGCTGCAGTCCATGGGATCACAAAGAGTCAGACATGACTGAGGTACAGAAATGAACTTAACAACCTACAATTGTAGCACAAAATTAGCCAGAGGCAATACATAAACAAATCAATGTGCATGTTTTTCAATAAAATTTTATTTAAGAATAATAAAATTTACATTTTATGTGATTTTCACATGCCATGTAATATCAATTTTTTTCAACCATTTAAAAATGTAAACACTATTTTTAGCTTCTGGGCCATAAATAAAGAGATGGTAAGCTGTATTTTTTCCATGATCAATAGTTTGGACACACTTCCTATATGTATTAAAGTTTTATGTACCTTGATGATAATCTCTTTACTAAGGAACAAAATGTGCATATCTACAATAGAGTTATTCTGACTGTGGAAATAAGAAAAAATCAGAGCTGGTCAGACAGATTCACCCTCTGCCCAACATACCCCTATTAACAAATTCAACAGCATTTTAATTTATCTGTTTTTTTCCTCTTAGAGTTTCTAAGAAACAATCAGAAATTCAAATGTTACATGTAAATACTGCTAAGAATCTATCTGTTCTTTGTGAAAAATCTGGAATGAAAACAATCCTATACTTTCATTTGATCACAAATTGCAGTGATATAAGAATGACTGTCACATGGGAAAAGTGTACTGATATTAGGCTAAGACAACCCATTACACTGATTTCCAATTAGGAGTGATTTTGTCAATGCATATAAATATACACAGTTCATTGCCTAGCATGTCTCATATTTACACTGAACAACAACAAAGGACATTAAATAATTTCTTGGTATCACAGAATAATTAAGTGCTGTTCACATCATCATTTATTATTTGTCAGGCTTTTGTTATAAGCAAGGAATAATGTTTGCCTTTAAGGTGTTTATTTTTCAATTAAAGACTGGTTTAAAAGAGAGAAAAGAATCTTCTCTGCCCAAATAAATAAATCAAAGAAAGAAATGTATTTATAAATATGATGAAAGAATTGAATAATAGACTGAAAAAAAATAGGACTTCCTTTAGGTAGCATAGTTGGATGAAGCATTTCTGAGGAAATGACAATCAAGGAAAATCTTGAAACTGTACTCAACTAGTGATGCTTTTTGCACTAATGATAATGACAGCTGTTATGGCTTACAATGTGACAATCTACGTTAACCATGTGGATTATCCCTTTTAATTCTAATAAAAGTCTTATGACAAAAGAATGTATTAGAAGCCAGGGACATTAAAAGATCAAATTATCAACATCCATTGAATCATAGAAAAAGCAAGGGGATTTAAGAAAAACTTCTACTTCTCCACTGATTATGCTAAAGTCTTTGACTTTACAGATCATGACAAACTGTGGAAAATCGTTAAAGAGGTGGGAATACCAAACCACCTTACCTGCCTCCTCCAAAACCTGTGTGCAGGTGAGGAAGAAATATTTACAACTGGACATGGAACAACCAACTGGTTCAAAATTTGGAAAGGAATACATCAAGGCTGTATATTGCCACCCTGTTTATTTAACTTACATACAGAGTACATCATGTGAAATGCCAGGCAGAACGAAGCGCAAGCTGGAATCAACATTGCTGAGAGAAATATCAATAACCTCATATATGCAGATGACACCACCCTAATGGCAAAAAGTGAAGAGAAACTAAAGAGCCTCTTGATGCAGGAGAAAGAGGAGAGAAAATGCTTGTTTAAAACTCAACATTCAAAAAACCAAGATCATGGCGATTGGTCCCATCACTTCATGGCAAATAGATGGGGAAACAATGAAAACAGTGAGAGACTATTTTCTTGGGCTCCAAAATTACTGTGGACAGTGACTGCAGCCATGAAATTAAAAGATGCTTGCTCCTTGGAGGAAAACCTATGCTGAAAGTAGACACCGAGTTAAAAAGCAGAGACCTGTTTGCCAACAAAGGTTTGTATAGTCAAAGCTATGATTTTTCCAGTAGTCATGCATGGATGAGTGCTGGACCATAAAGAAAGCTGAGCTCTGAAGAACTGATGCTTTTGAATTGTGGTGTTGGAGAAGACTCTTGAGAGTCCCTTGGACTGCAAGGAGATCCAACCAGTCCATTCTAAAGGAAATCAACCCTGTGAGGAGGAAACTTTATGACTTACACCCAGCTAGAAATAACTTCATGCTAGTTCTGCTTCTGTAACTCAGTTTGCTCCTTGCAAATTTATGTAAGTTACATAGCTTCCAGATAATGGAAACTTACAAAATTCTAGGAGCTGAAACTTACCTCACTGATGCTTGTCCTACTTTTGCACTTACCCAGCCCATGTAATCCTGCTTAACCATGCTTGTTTGTATAAAGGTCAGGCATGCCCCCTGCTGTGTCCCAACCCTGTTCCAACTGGAGCAAAAACCCCTAGCTTAAAATGGCCTATTAGCAGTCAGCACTGCCCACTATAGTCTGCTGTCATGTACTGCCTATAAAAACTTTGTAACCCCTTGGTTCAGGGCTCAGAGCTGGAAGTGTTAACTTCTCCCAGCCCACCTGCAATAAACCTGAGTTCTCCAACTCTCCACCACTCTTTGAGTGTGGTGCTTGGTTTCTCAATGGTCCAACTTCTGCAACACCAGAATATTCATTGGAAAGGCTGGTGTTAAAGCTGAAGCTTTGGACACCAGATGAAAAGGGCTGACTCACTGGATAAAAGCCTGATCCTGGAAAAGATTGAGAGCAAGAGGAGAAATGGGTAAGAGAGGATGAGATGGTTGAATGGCATCATTGACTCCATGAACATGAGTTTGAGCAAACTCTGGGAGATGATAAAGGACAGGGAAGTCTGGCATGCTGCAGTTCATAGTGTTGCAAATGGTTGTGCAACTGAACAAAAACAAAGGACATTAAATCATGTCTTGGTATCACAGAATAGTTGCTACTGCTACTGCTGCTAAGTTGTTTCAGTCATGTCTGACTCTGTGTGACCCCCTTCTCCAATGCATGAAAGTGAAAAGTCAAAGTGAAGTCACTCAGTCATGTCCAACCCTCAGCGACCTCATGGACTGCAGCCCACCAGGCTCCTCCATCCATGGGATTCTCCAGGGAAGAGTACTCGATTGGGGTGCCATTGCCTTCTCCGACAAATAGTTGAGTGCTGGCCAAATCATCATTTAAACACAGATGACTTGATTCCAAGTGATGATAGCCTGTGGTGGTACGCACCAGATTTGTGGTTTCCAAAGAAGATTTAACTCTGGGACCAAAGAGTCTCAGTCACTCAGACCTTTGAGTAGATTTTTATTTAAAGTGAAAGCGACAGAAAGTTTCTGATATAGACATTAGAAGGGGGTAGGAGAGTACCCACACTCAGTACTTTAATCAGGGTCTTATATATTTCCAACTGGCTGCTAAGAATCGTTAAAAATAAAACATGTCAAGGCTGCACAATGCTGTAAAAGTTTTCTCAGGCCCTTTCCCAAGGCATACCTCCTGAGATAACTTTGGTACAAGAATAGCCAGGGACAATGGGTTCCAAGAAATTTCTCTGGGTGAGATATACTGTTGCTGTGTAATCAGGGTACAAGTTTTGAAAAACAGGCTCCAAGGCAAATGTTACAATTATAACTACTAACATAGAGTCTAAGAAAAGCATTTCTTTGAGTAAGACATTGTGCTTGTGTAGTCCTTTGTTCCAGACCTAAAGAAACGCCAGTTCTTGGGCATGATACACTGATGTGCAAGGCTTAAGGAAAGTGAGAATGTTCACCTCCTCCTTGAAGGGCCCTGGACTCCCTGCCAAGTTAGCTCTCTCATTCGAGGTGCTCACACTAGCCTACTTCACCCTAGTATTCCAATAGGACAGGAATTTGTCATAGACCATAGTGTGTGTGCTACATGCTTAGTCACTCAATTGTGTCTGATTCTTTGTGACCCCACAGACTCTAGTCCACCAGGCTCCTCTGTCCATGGGCTTTCCCAAGCAAGAATACTAGAATGGGTTGCCATTTCCATTTCCATATAGTCCTTTGTATAGCAATAACTTTTGGATGAACTCTGTAACATAATTTGTTACATGGTTGCCATTCCTGTGAATGGTATCTATTCTAAACAGCACATTCCTACAATAAATATGTTATTCATTCCATTAAGGTTAGTCTTAGACACAAGTAAAACAGCATATGAATGCTACAATCATGGTATGTTTCTTTCAAAGTTTAAATTTTGGAGGGTAATCATATATGCCTTACTTCCAATATTATATGAGGAGTCAACCTAACATCCAATATATTTTTCCAAATTTTATTCAAATCCTGCTACTCTTTTCAAGTAGAATTCTAAAGCTGTTGTTCTCATTTATTTTCTATGCATATTATTCTATTTATTGTTCAGAAGTTTCTTAATATAGTTGCCAATACTGTATAGTAGTCACTGTCCTCAAAGTTACTACAGATGCATCTTAATGCTACCTAAAATATTGAATTGCTTTTATTATTTTGTTTATATATTTCATTGATTCTCCCTGCAGTGGCAAATTTTGGGATTCTGGTTAATTCTCCCTGGGTTACAATTTGAAGTTGTAGTTTTATCTATTTTGTTACTCCTTGCTTTGAATACACATTGATTTTAAGTGAGTTCACAGCCTCTTACATTTATTTTCTAGTTTATTATGCTTGATGCTTAGTATAACAATATTGATTTCCTAACCAAACATTTTAACTTCACTATGTGAATATATTGAGCAAAAGGCTTGGGAGCATGTTTCTGTTCTTTCCTTCAAATTGTAGGCAACGGAAAATCAGTACAAACACTAGGTTCCCATTAGTAATTTATTTATGAGATTCACCTGATACTACATTGAAACAAACAACAGCACTGCATATCCGGCAACACCTCAAGTTGGACAAAAGGCTGAACAGCAGGAGAATAGTCTATAATTCTGCAGCATGCTAGGTTATAGTACAGTCTCTTTCAAAGGCAAAACTCCCACTCTTGGTGTCTTGAAAGTCAGAATGCATACCACACATAAGAATTTACCATAACCTGCTTCCTGCTTAAACATTTCCCATGAGACTTGCACAGAAGAATTTCAGAACTTAAAACATTACACCAGAACATAAACTGGCTAGAAGTAGCTTTGCACAGTTCCTTCCCTGGGGAAACAATGAGTAGATTGAAGGTGGATTATTTTTTTTAATTATTATTTTTAAATTATTACTATTTCATTCAGTTGTTGAAAGAATGTCTCAAATTACTTATACAATACTCTTAAAATGTGGTACTTTTAGCTGTTTTCTGGTCTGCTTGCAGAACTTNTGTTGAAAGAATGTCTCAAATTACTTATACAATACTCTTAAAATGTGGTACTTTTAGCTGTTTTCTGGTCTGCTTGCAGAACTTGTTTTAACGATCTTACGTAGAAGGAGTGCTAATATTTTAAATATTAAAGATACACATTTTACAAATGGCACAGATAACTTCCAAGTGTTTTAAAAATCTAATTTTGTCCCAAACCATAGTAATGTATATAAAATAGGTGACATATATATAGAAAGTCAGTGATCTGTGCATATATGCAACCTGAGTTGTGTCTCCCCAAAATGCATGCATTGAAGTCCTAACCCCCAATATCTCAGAATGTAACTATTTTGAGAGATAGGGCTTTTATAGAGTTAACTGAGCTAAAATGAGGCCTTTATGGTGGGACCTAATCCAATCTCACCAGGGTCCTTAGAAGTAAAGGAAATGAGGACACAGAGAGGCACCAGAAAGGACTGTGTGAGGACACAGAAAGAAGGTAGCTCTCTGCAAGCCAAGGAGAGAGCCCTCAGCTGAAATCAAATCTGCTGACACATTGTTGATCTTGGATTTCAATCCTCCAAAACTATGAGAAAATAAATTTCTGTTGTTTAAGCTACACAGTAGTATTTTATTTTGGCACCCTGAACATATTAATAATATATACTGTCTTCTAAAACACATTTTTGCGTGAGGTATGATAAAGGAGATCAATAGTCCTGGGCCCTGAGAGTTGCGGAAAGATGGAAAGCGGAATAAGCCAAGAATTCAGCTAGTAGTTTGTGAGCTAGTCTGTAGTTGGCAGTGAAATCAGTCCAGGTGCATATAACTAGTGAGTCTCCAAAACACCTCCATCATCTAGGCCAGAGTGGAACTGCCCTGTCTCCTTTATATTTCAGAGTTTAATTATTTGAATGATTTCTATTTTAGCAAATCATAATTGTATAACAAATATTTAAGGGAAGCATCCCCAAAGGAAGTTCCATATGCAAGCCAAAAGTATTAGCATTCCTCACTGTTTTCTTTAGGAAGACAACATTTGATGACTGGACAGTTTTTTGACATACTGCTGTTGCATTTTGCTCATTTTCACTGAGTAATTAAGACTGCAGCGACAAAAAGATTTGGCATTTTAAAATGAGCCAACATCTTAATGAACTCACCAAGAGAAATATAAAATAATTTATAACTACAAATATGAGGTTCTCCCTCCTGTTATCATAATTTTACTGAATGATGAAGAATTTTCAGAGGTCTTATTTTTATACTCTAGCTAGTGATGCTTTTATACTCTAGGTAGTTTAGTGAAACTGAAAAGGTTAAAAAGAAAGAAAGAAAAATAGAGAGAGAGAAAGAAAGAAAGAAATGGGAGAGGGAGGGGGAGCAGGAAAAATAGGAGGAAGGGCATAGTAAGGAAAGGATGAAGCTAATTAAAAAGTGGATTTTGAAATCACGCTGCCTGTATTCCAGACCTGGTTCGAACACTTAACTAGCCTGTGGCAACTCTGGAAAATAATAATCTTTCTGAGTATCTGTAAACATAGTGACAATAATAGAAACTACGTCTGAAGTTCATTTAATATTAAGTGAGGTAATCCCTATAAAGCACTCAACATAATGTATGACACATGCTAAGCAATAAACATATATGGGATGTTAATATAATTTTACAAAATAATTCCTATTCTGTCTTTTAGTGTCTATTATCAAAAAGAAAAGAAATAACAAATGTTGGTGAGGATGTGGAGAAAAAGAAAGTCTTATGTATTGCTGGTGAGAATGCAAATTGGTACAGTCACTGTGGAAAAGAGCTTAGAGGATCATCCAAAAATTAAAATGGAACTATCCAATGATCCAAGTATTCCACCTTTGTGTATTTTTATCCCAAGGAAACAAAAGTAATAACTTGATATATGTACCCCATATTCATTGCAGCATTATTCACAAGTTAAAACATGAAAATTTTAAATGTCTATTGCTGGGTAAATGGGAAAGTTATAGTATATATATAATAGAATATTATTCAACCATAAAAAAATGAAATTCTGACATGTGACAACATGAATGGTCCTCGAGGGCATTATGCTAAATGAAATAAGTCAGAGAAAGACAAAAACTGTATAATCACTCTTATATGTGGAATCTTAAAAAAAAGAAATACAAATCCATAGATAGAGCAAATTGGTGGTTTCCAGGGGTAAGGAATCGGGGATGGGGTGAAAGAAATGGGAGAACTAGTTCATTATTTTTTCACTGAATGGTAATACACTGAATGGTAATAATAATGCAACATATATTCCGTAGAAATTTTAGAAAAGTAAAAATTGATTTAACAAATAACAGTTGCTCATAGTCCATTCAGCTATCATAATTAAGACTTTCACATAGTTTCTTTTATCAATTTTCTTTGCATTATCATCTTAAGGAACTTACATGGTATTCTTGTGTATTAGTCACGATTACTCCTCGCATTTTGCAGAAGAGAGAATAAAACCTTAGAAAGCTTAAGCAATGTCCTCAACACTCTGCGCATATGCATTTGTGTATAATCAATGCATTTGAAATAACAACAGCAAAAAGTAATTGCTAGTGGGTTAGATTAAAATAATAATACTATTCTAGTTGTGTAGACTTCCACATTTGTTAAAATAGCTTCATGTCATAGGAGTCTGCCTATTCATGATGGCTCTGGTGAGTCCACAGGCAGGTCACAAGGGAGTTTTGTGAATAAGTTACTTTTGAGCTCTTTCTCTTCCCATCCCCATTTGCTGTGGTCTTCACTCCCATCACTACTGTTGCAGTCCAATTGGGAAATTACGACTAGGGATTCTATCTGATGCCTTCATTCCAAAATGACCCAGAGATTATAGCCTCTCATTGTTCACTCATTTCATTTATTGTAGCTTCGTATTCACAGATTTAAACAAAGGACATATTTAGGGTTGGGATTCTTAGACCTGTGAGTTTTCTACTCCTCTACTTCCTCAAACATTACTGAACATCTCAAAGAACTTGTGTTAGTTTTTTTTTTCTATTGTTATTTATCATACAGAAAGTAAAACCAAAAAACAAAGCTTTAAATTACATAAAAATAACAATAATTACATGTTGACATATTTTAGAAAAAAAGACAATTATTCTTTTAGAGAATAGAACCATTACTCCATGCTATCCTATGTTCTGGTGCTTTAAACACACACTCTCACAGATACGCCCACACAAACATACACATCTTCATTCTATCAGAAAACTCAGTCCTTTTCTAATAAATTAGAATGCACTGAGAAAGTCTGCCAATTCTTTCTACCCTTAGGCAAAGTAACCACGGTGCTTTTAACACTAGAGAAAGATGCTTGAATCTGAATAGAATAGAAACCAAGCGCACTGCCTCTGCATCTCAAGCCTCTCAAGGCTCTCTTGTAGGTCTGAGTTCTCAAGTGAACCTAAAGTTTTTGCCACTCCCCCGGTAGCTCTCTTACTTAACTCTTTTTTCAGTTGTTCATCTATCAGAACTATTTGCTACTGAGCTTTTCTATGCAATAGTAAGAATTTTCTATAGTCTGATTTTTCTCTCATTAGATTTTGTCTGTTTTGTTTTATGATATTTCCTCAGTGTCTAAGATCATACCTGACATATAATGAGTACTCACTGAACTAATGGTATTAGATCAGGTATAATAATCCATTGTGAAGCAAAACTTTCCTTTGAATGAATTCAAGAACATTGTAGGTGAGGAAGAACACTTTCTTAATTCAGAAAGATGAGAAATATATAACCAATAAAATGATTTTACAAGAAATGCTACTTGTATTGGCTAAACAAATCAGGAAAGAATTTTATATTAAAATATTCATAATTAACTTAGACAAAACTCAGTCTACACAGTAATAATGATAGTAGAACACAATGGTCACATAACTCATTTGTAAAATACATGCATTACTAAAAACTAGTTTGCTAAGTAATAAAATTTGAATACTGAATTTTATTTTTATTTCATTAAACCATTTGATGAAATAACTTTTAAAGCTTATGCCCTTATTATCAATCTATGAACAAAATTAATCTCAACAAATTTATAGAAAATGTTAATACCGAACACTTATATGTGAGTCATAAATTATAAAGAAACAATGCTTATATCAGTTCAATTCAGTTGCTCAGTCGTTTCCAACTCCTTGCAACCACATGGACTACAGCACTCCAGGCTTCCCTGTCCATCAGCAACACCCAAAGTCTGCTCAAACTTATGTCTTTCGAGTTGGTGATGCCATCCAAGCATCTCATCCTCCGTCATCCCCTTCTCCTGCCTACAATCTTTCCCAGCATCAGGGACTTTTCCAATAAGTTAGCTCTTCTCATCAGGTGGCCAAAGTATTGGAACTTCAGCTTCAGCATCAATCCTTCCAATGAATATTCAGGACTGACTTCCTTTAGGATGGACTGGTTGTATCTCCTTGCAGTCCAAGGGACTCTCAAGAGTTTTCTCCAACACCACAATTCAAAAGAATCAAATCTATGGTGCTGAGCTTTCTTTATAGTCCAACTCCCACATCCATACATGACTAGTGGAAAAACCATAGCTTTGACTAGACAGGTCTTTGTTGACAAAGTAATGTCTCTGTTTTTATCATGCTGTCTAAGTTTATCATAGCTTTTCTTCCAAAGAGCAAACGTGTTTTAATTTCATGGCTGCAGTCACCATCTGCAGTGATTTTGGAGCCCCCTAAAATAAAGGCTGTTACTATTTCCATTATTTCCCCAGCTATTTGCCATGAAGTGATGGAACCAGATGCCATGATCTTAGCTATCTGAATGTTGAGCTTTAAGCCGACTTTTCCACTCTCTGCTTTCACATTCATCAAGATGGTCTTTAGTTCTTGGATATCTGCCATAAGGGTTATGTCATCTGCATATATGGGGTTATTGACATTTCTCTAGCCAATCTTGATTCCTGCTTGTGCTTCATCCACCCTGGCATTTTGCATGATATACTCTGCATGTAAATTGAATAAGTGAAAGTGAAGTTGCTCAGACATGTCTGACTCTTTTCAACCCCATGTGTGGACTGTAACCTACCAGGCTCTCCTCTGTCCATGGGATTTTCCAGGCAATAGTACTGAAGTGGATTGCCATTTCCTTCTCCAGTGGATCTTGCCGACCCAGTTGAATAAGTAGTGTGATAATATACAACCTTGAAGTACTCCTTTCCTTATTTGGAACTAGTCCATTGTTCCATGTCCAGTTCTAACGGTTGCTTCTTGATCTGCATACAGATTTCTCAGGGGGCAGGTAAGGTGGTCTGGTAGTCCAGCGCCTTAAGAATTTTCCAAGGTTTGTTGTGATCCACACAGTCAAAGGCTTTGGCATAATCAACAAAGCAGAAGTAGATGCTTTCTTGAAACTCTCTTGCTTTTTCTGATGATTCAAGGAATGATGGCAATTTGATTTCTGGTGACTCTGACTTTTCTAAATCCAGCTTGAACATCTGGAAGTTCACAGCTCACATACTCTTGAAGCCTGACTAGGAGAATTTTGAGCATTACTTTGCTAGTGTGTGAGATGAGTGCAATTGTGTCATAGTTTAAACACTCTCTTGCATTGCTTTTCCTTGGAATTGGAATGAAAACTGAAATTTTCTAGTTCTTTGGCAACTGCTGAATTTTCCAAATTTGCTGGCATTTTGAGTGCAGCATTTTCACAGCATCATCTTTTAGGATTTGAAATAGCTCATCTGGAATTCCATCACTTCCACTAGCTTTGTTCATAATGACACTTCCTAAGGCACAATGGACATCACAATTCTGGATGTCTAGCTCTAGGTGAATGATCATACTATCATGGTTATTTGGGTCATGAAGATGTTTTTTGTATAGTTCTTCTGTGTATTCTTGCCACTTCTTAATATCTTCTGCTTCTTTTAGGTTGATAGCATTTCTGTCTTTTATTGTGCCCATTTTGCAGGAAATATGCCCTTGGTATCTCTAAGTTTCTTGAAGAGATCTCTAGTCTTTCCCATTCAATTGTTTTCCTCTATTTCTTTGCATTGATCTCTGAGGAAGGCTTTCTTATCTCTCCTTTGAGCTTATCTCTCCTTGGAGCTCTGCTTCAAAAGGGTTTATCTTTCCTTTTCTACTTTCCCTTTAGCTTCTCTTCTTTTCTCAGCTATTTGTAAGGCCTCTTTCAGACAAGCATTTTGCCTTTTCACATTTCCTTATCTTGGGAATGGTCTTAATCACTGCCTCTTGCATAATGTCATGAGTTCTGCAGGAGCTCTGTCTATCAAACCTAATCTCTTGAATCTATTCATCACTTCCACTGTATAATTATAAGGGATTTGATTTAGGTCTTACCTAAATGATTTAGTGGTTTTTCCCTACTTTCTTCAAGTTAAGTCTGAATTTGGCAATAGGAGTTCATGATCTGAGCCATAGTAAACTCATGGTCTTCTTTTTGCTGACTTACAGAGCTTCTCCATCTTTGTCTGCAAAGAATATAATCAATCTGATTTCAGTACTGACAGTCTAGTAATATCCACATGTAGAGTCTTCTCTTGTGTTGTTGGAAGAGGGTATTTGCTATGACCAGTGTGTTCTCTTGGAAAAACTCTGTTAGCCTTTGCCCTGCTTTATTTTGTACATCAAAGCCAAATTTGACTGTTATTCCAGGTATCTCTTGATGTCCTACTTTTGCATTCCAGTGCCCTATAATGAAAAGGACATCATTTTTGTGTGTTAGTTCTAGAAGGTCTTGTAGGTCTTCATAGAACCATTCAACTTCAGCTTCTTCAGCATTACTGTTTGGGGCATAGACTTGAATTACTGTGATATATATTGGGTTGCCTTAGAAATGAACAGAGATCTTTCTGGCATTTTTGGTATTGCACCCCAGTACTGCATTTTGGACTCTTTTCTTGACTATGATGGCTACTCTGTTTCTTCTAAGGGATTCTTGCCCACAGTAGTAGATATAATGGCTATCTGAGTTAAATTTGCCAATTCCAGTCAATTTTAGTTCACTGACTCCTAAAACGTCGATGTTCATTTTGCCATCTCCTGTTTGACCACTTCCAATTTACCTTGATTCATGGACCTAACATTCCAGGTTACTTTGTGATAATGTTCTTTACAGCATTGCACTTTACTTTCATCACCAGTCACATCCACAACTGGGTGCTGTTTTCTCTTTGGCTCCGTCTCTTCATTTTTTCTGGTATTATTTCTCCACTCTTCTCCAATAGCATATTAGGCATCTATCTACCTGTGGAATTCATCTTTCAGTGTCATATCTTTTTGCCTTTTCATACTGTTCATGGGGTTCTCAAGGCAGCTATACTGCAGTGGCTTGTCATTCCCTTCTCCAGTGGACCATGTTTTGTCAGAATTCTCCACCATGACCCGGCTGTCTTGGGTAGCCCCACACAGCATGGCTCATAGTTTCATTGACTTAGATAAGTCTGTGGTCCATATGCTCAGTTTGATTAGTTTTCTGTAATTCTGGCAGCCCTCTGAGGGATAATGCTGTCAGGTTTATGGAAGCTTCCTTATGAGAGAGACTGACTGTGGAGGAAACTGGTTTTTGTTCTGATGCGTGGGGCCATGCTCAGTAAATCTTTAATCCAATTTTCTGTTGATGGACAAGGCTATGTTCCTTCTTGTTGTTTGACCTGAGACCACTATGGTGGAAGTAATGAAGACAATGATGACATCCTTCAAAAGGTCCCATGGACTCACTTTATCACTCAGTGTACCCTATCATGTAGCAGGCCACTGCCAACCTGCGTTTCCATTGGAGACTCCTGGACACTCATAGGCAAGTCTGAGTCAGTCCCTTATGGGGTCACTGCTCCTTCTTGGACTGGTGCAGATAAGGTTTTGTTTGTGCCCTCCAAGAGTCTGTTTCCCCAGTCCTGTGTAACTTCTGAAATCAAATGCCACTGGCTTCCAAACTCAAATTCCCTGTGGCTTCTCAGTCCCCTTGCCAGATCCCCAGATTGGGAAATCTGCTGTGGGCCTTAGAACTTTATGAACAGTGCAAGAATTTATTTGGTATAATTGTTCTGCAGTTTGTGGGTCATCTGTTCAGTGTCTCTATGGTGGGATTAATGGAGACCTCCTCCAAGAGGGCTTATGCCACACCCAGGTCTACTGCACCCAGAGCCCCTGCCCCAGTGGCAGGCCACTGCTGACCCATACCTCTGTAGGAGATACTCGAAAACTCAAAGGCAGGTCTGGCTCAGTCTCTGTTTGGTCTGATGTGCAAAACGTTTTGTTTGAGCCCTCTGAGTGTCACTGGCGGACATGGGGTTTGATTCTAAATGCAATTTCATGCCTCCTACCATCTTGCTGTGGCTTCTCCTTTTCCCCTGGACATGGGGTATGATTTTGGTGGGATCCAACATTCTCCTGTTGATCGTTGTTCAGCTATGAGCATAATTTTGGAATTCTTGAAAGAGAAGATGAACACATATCCTTCTACTCTGCCATTTTGATCCTCGTGAAAAAATATTTTTATACTTTTGTATACATACAAAAATTGTTGTATACTGTTTATAAAAATCATTGGTCCAATAATTACAAGTGCAAAGAGAAGAATTGAACTAAATAGAAGCATAACTAAATAGAACACAGTAGTTTGAAAAGTCTCTGTTTTTATTAAACTCTTTGCACAGTATTTTCAGTAGAACTCTTGGTCACTGCAAATATTCTGCAGATGATTTAATTTAACCTGCAATTATTTTTATATTTGCTATCATCACTTTGCTTGCACTAGATCAGATAAAATAAATCTACTGGCAGCCCCTCAGCAAGGAAAATCTCTATAAGTCTTCCAATGACTGTGTATTATTTCTTTTAACAGCTGATTTCTGGGTAATTCACAATCTAGCTACAAAACATGTGTGCATTATTGTCATAAATATGGAAGATGGTAAGGATTAATCAAAAGAGAAACAACAGGTTCAGTTCACTTCAGTCTCTCACTCGTGTCCGACTCTTTGCAACTGCAGCATGCCACGCCTCCCTTCCATCACCAGTTCTTGGAGTCCACCCAAACTCATGTCCATTGAGTCAGTGATGCCATCCAACCATCTCATCCTCTATCAACCCCTGTCCTCCTGCCTTCAATGTTTCCCAGCATCAACGTCTTTTCCAGTGAGTCAGTTCTTCTCATCAGATGGCCAAAGTATTGGCAATTCAGCTTCAACATCAGGCCCTCCAGTGAATATTCAGGGCTGATTTTCCTTAGAATGGACTAGTTGGGTCTCTTTGCAATCCAAGGGACTCTCAGGAGTCTTCTCCAACACCACAGTTCAAAAGCAGCAATTCTTTGGCACTCAGGTTTCTTTATAGTCCAACTCTCACATCCACACATGACTACTGGATAAACCATAGCCTTGACTAAAAGGACCTTTGTTGGCAAACTAATGTCTCTGCTTTTAAATATGCTGTCTAGTTTCATCATAACTTTTCTTCCAAGGAGTAAGTGTCTTTTAATTGCATGGTTGCAGTCACCATCTGCAGTGATTTTGGACCCCCCAAAAATAAAGTCTGCCACTGTTTCTCTGTCTATTTGCCACAAAGTGATGGGACTAGATGCCATGATCTTAGTTTTCTGAATGTTGAGGTTTAAGCCAACATTTTCACTCTCCTCTTTCACTTTCATCAAGATATTTTTTAGTTCTTTTTTCACTTTTTGCCATAAGGTTGGTGTCATCTGCGTATCTGAGGTTATTGACATTTCTCTCAACAATCTTGACTCCAGCTTGTGCTTCATCCAGCCCAGCATTTCTCATGATGTACTCTGTGCATAAGTTGAATAATCAGGGTGACACTATACAGCCTTGACATACTCCTTTTCCTATTTGGAACCAGTCTGTTTTTCCATGTCTAGTTCTAACTGTTGCTTCCTGGGTTGCTTCCAGGCTAGCTTAAAGAAAAAACAGTGATATATAATTAATATTAAGAATAGCACAAAATCAAAACAACTCTGATTGTGAACAGATAATAAAAATTACTGCAGAAAAATGTGGATTTCCCATCTATCTATAGGACACAATTACATATGTGGAATTTGTAAAAGCCTGATTTCTTAGTAGAATCCAAATCCAAAGTTTCATGAATGTTTGCTAACATTCCACATTTAATTTATGAGTTACAAGTTGAATTACATATTAACACCTCAGTAG
>SJYQ01001907.1:80082-101457 GCA_006410935.1 Redunca redunca | reverse complement strand
TTGGTAATACAGCTTTGCTCTACATTATGACAAACTTAGTATTTCACTTAAAGTATTTAGCTTGTTTATATACTATAATCACCATAGAAGTGAACTTGATAATTTCTCTTGACCCATCAGAATTTTGTTTTGTTTTGTTTTAATTTCCTGAAAGTCAAAGAGAGAGACTTCAGAGAAAGCAAACTTACTGATACTTTGATCTTGGACTTCTAGACTAAGATATTTTGAGAAAATAAAATTTTTGATATTTAAGCCACCATGTCTGTAATATTTCATGGCAGCCCTACAAAGCTAATACAGAGGACATGACATTCCTTTGTCTTTGATAGATGTCCTTTTTTTTTTTTCTTTTGTTCTTCTTTGGAGACGTTAATCATCACTATCATTGTTTTTCCATTCAAGGTAGATATCTCATTTCTCTGCCTGTTTTCTAAGATTTTAAGAAATCTGTCTCTACTTCTTTTTAGTAGCAGATCATGGAATACAGTCCCATCACTTCATGGCAAATAGATGGGGAAAAAACAGTGACAGACTTTTTATTTTCTTGGGCTCCAAAGTCACTGCAGATGGAGACTGCAGCCACAAAATTAAAAGATGCTTGCTCCATGGAAAGAAAGCTATGACAAACCTACACAGCTTTAAGAAGCAGAGACTTTACTTAACTGACAAAGGTCCATATAATCAAAACTATGTTTTTTCAAGTAGTCACATATGGTTGGCAGAGTTGAACCATATAGAAGGCTGAGCACTGAAGAATTGATGCTTTTGATCTATGGTGTTGGTGAAGACTCTCGAGAGTCCCTTAGACTGTAAAGAGATCAAATCAGTCAACTCTAAAGGAAATCAACCCTGAATATTCATTGGAAGCGCTGATGCTGACGCTAAAGCTCCAATAATTTGGCCACCTGATGTGAAGAGCTGACTCATTAGAAAATACCCTGTTGATGGGAAAGATTTAAGGCAGGAGGAGAAGGGGACGACAGAGGATGAGATGATTGGATGGCATCACCAACTCATTGGACATGACTGAGAAAGTTCCAGGAGATGATGAAGGACGGGGAAGCCTGGTGTGCTGTAGTCCATGAGGTTGTAAAAAAGATGGACATGACTGAGCAAGTGAACAACAACAGAATACCTATTTTAGTTTTATATATACCTATGTATAGCTTTCTTTGAGTTTCCTAAACTTCCTAGGTTATTTGGCTAACCTCTTTTAAGAGCTATGGAAAATTTTCAATTATTATTTCTTCAAATATTGTTGTTGTCTATTCATTGTCTTTACTCTTCTTCTGGAATCTCACTTGAGTGATTATTAGCTCATCTGAGAGTATTCCACATGGCTTTAATTCTTTGTTACTCTTTTTATTTTATTTTTCTCCTTTGCTTTAATGTGGATGTTTTTTCAATGATATGTCTTTGAGTTCAATATTTTTCTTTTGTTCCTTTGTATTTTCCTTTGCCCACCCTACTGTTTAACACATATGTTGCCTTCTTAGTATCAGATATCATGGAGATGTTTGCTTTCAAATTTGATTTACTATCTTGTTTTATATTTTTTCAGTTCTTTGATGAAATTCTCCATATGCTCATTTTTGTTCAACTTTTCCCCTAATACTTTAACATAACAATTATAGTTACTTTATATTTCTTGATGTATATCAGCCACTAAATCTGGTTGAACTCTTTGCAACACCATGGACTATAGCACACCAAGCATCCCTGTCCTTCACTATCTCCCAGAGTTTGCTGAAACTCATGTTCATGATGATGCCACCAAAACATCATTCTCTGTCACCATCTCTCCTCCTGCCCTCAATCTTTCGCAGAATTAGGGTCTTTTCCAATGAGTCAACTCTTCTCATCAGGTAGCCAAACTATTGGAGCTTCAGCATCAGTCTTTCCCATGAATATCCAGGTTGACTTTCTATAGGATTGACTGGTTTCACCTCCTTGCTGTCCAAGGGACTCTCACGAGTCTTCTCTAGCATCATAGTTTGAAAGCATCAATTCTTTAGTACCTAATCTTCTTTATGGTCCAACTCTCCCATCCATACATAAGTACTGGAAATGTCATGGCTTTGACTATATGGAACTTTGTCAGCAAAGTGATGTCTCTGCTATCTAATATACTGTCTAGATTTATCATAGCTTTTCATCCAAGGAGGAAGCATCTTTTAATCTCATAGCTGCAGTCACTGTCCATAGTGATTTTGGAGCCTAAGAAAAGAAAACGTGTCATTGCTTCACTTTTCCCCCCTTTCCCCTTTTATTTGCATGAAATGATGGGACTGGATTCCATGATTTCAGTTTATTGAATATTGAGTTTAAGTTAGCTTTTTCAGTCTCGCCTTTCACCCTCATCAAGAGGCTTTTTAGTTTCTCTTCAATTCCTTCCATTAAAGCATATCTGCATATCTGAGGTTGTTAAGAGTTCTCCTAGCAATCTGTTTCTATTCTATGATTCATCTATCTTGGCATATCTCATGATATACTCTGTATATATGTTAAAAAATCAGAATGAAAATATACCATATACAATATACTCCTTTCAAGTATGATTTTGAACCAGACCATTGCTCCATGTCCTGTTCTGTTTCTTGATATGCACACATGTTTCTCAGGAGGCAGGTAACGTGGTCTGGTATTCTATTCTCTTTAAGAATTTTCAAAAGTTTGTTGTGATTCACATAGACAAAGGCTTTAGCATAGTCAATAAAGGAGAAGTAGACATTTTTCTGGAGCTCTCTTGCTTTTTGAATGATGCAATGGATATTGGCAATTTGATCTCTGGTTCCTATGCCTTTCCTAAATTCATCTTATAAATCTGGAAGTTCTCAGTTCACTTACTACTGAAGTCTAGCTTGCAGGATTTTTGAGCACTTCCTTGCAGGCATGTGTGATGCGAAAAATTGTGTGGTAGTTATAACATTCTTTGGCATTGCCTCTCTTTGAGATGGAAGGGAAACTGCCATTTTCCAGTCTTGTGGCCATTGTTTAATTTTCCAAATTTGCTGGCATACGGAGAGTAACACTTTCACAGCAACATCCTTTAGGATATTAAATAGCTCAACTGGAATTCCATCACTTCCACTAGCTTTGTTCATAATAGTGTTTCCTAAGGCCCATTTGACTGCATACTCCCGGATGTCTGACCCTAGGTAAGTGACTACACCACTGTAGCTATCTGGGTCAAGATCAAGTTCAGTAGCTCAGTCATAACTGACTCTTTGCAACACCATGGACTGCACCATGCCAGACTTCACTGTCCATTACCAACTTCTGGAGCTTCATCAAATTTAGTTCCATCAAGTCAGTGATACCATCCAACCATCTCATCCGCTATCATCACCTTCTCCTCCTACTTTCAATCTTTTCCAGCATCAGAGTCTTTTCCAAAGAAGCAGTTCTTCACATCAGGTGGCCAAATTACTGGAGCTTCAGCTTAGCATCAGTCCTTCCAATAAATATTCAGGAATGATCTCATTTATGATGGACTGGTTGGATCTCCTTGCAGTCCAAGGGACTCTCAAGAGTATTCTCCAACACCACAGTTCAAAAGCATCAATTCTTTGGTGCTCAGCTTATGTTATAGTCCAGCTCTAACAGTGTCAGACTTTATTTTTTTGGGCTCCAACATCACTGCAGATGGTGACTGCAGCCATGAAATTTAAAAGATGATTACTCCTTGGAAGAAAAGTTATGACCAACCTAGATAGCATATTCAAAAGCAGAGACATTACTTTGCCAACTAAGGTCCATCTAGTCAAGGCTATGGTTTTTCCTGTGGTCATGTATGGATGTGAGAGTTGGACTGTGAAGNGGGAGGGATTGGGGGCAGGAGGAGAAGGGGACGACTGAGGATGAGATGGCTGGATGGCATCACTGATTCAATGGACATGAGTCTGAATGAACTCCAGGAGTTGGTGATGGACAGGGAGGCCTGGCAGGCTGCAGTTCATGGGGTCGCAAAGAGTCAGACACAACTGAGCGACTGAACTGAACATCCATACAAGACTACAGGAAAAAGCATAACTTTTACTATATGGGCATTTGTCAGCAAAGAAATGTCTCTACCTTTAATGTCTTTGGTGGAAAAGGTCAGTTTTCATTCCAATCCCAAAGAAAGGCAATGCCAAAGAATGTTCAAACTACCACAAAATTGCACTTATCTCACACTCTACAAAAGTAATGCTCAAAATTCTCCAAGCCAGGCTTCAACAGTACATGAACTGTGAACTTCCAGATGTCCAAGCTGGATTTATAAAAGGCAGAGGAACCAAAGATCAAAGATCAAATTTCCATAAGCAAGGTGAAAAGACAGCCTTCAGAATGGGAGAAAATAATAGCAAATGAAGCAACTGACAAAGAATTAATCTCAAAAATATACAAGCAACTCCTGCAGCTCAATTCCAGAAAAATAAACGACCCAATCAAAAAATGGGCCAAAGAACTAAATAGACATTTCTCCAAAGACATACAGATGGCTAACAAACACATGAAAAGATGCTCCACATCACTCATTATCAGAGAAATGCAAATCAAAACCACAATGAGATACCATTTCATGCCAGTCAGAATGGCTGCAGTCCAAAAGTCTACAACTAATAAATACTGGAGAAGGTATGAAGAAAAGGGAACCCTCTTACACTGTTGGTGGGAATGCAAATTAGTACAGCCACTATGGAGAACAGTGTGGAGATTCCTTAAAAAACTGGAAAGAGAACTGCCATATGACCCACCAATCCCACTGCTGGGCATACACCCCGAAGAAACCAGAATTGAAAGAGACACATGTACCCCAATGTTCATCACAGGACTGTTTATAATAGCCAGGACATGGAAGCAATCTAGATGTTCATCAGCAGATGAATGGAAAGGAAAGCTGTGGTACATATACACAATGGAGTATTACTCGGCCATTAAAGGGAATACATTTGAATCAGTTCTAATGAGGTGGATGAAACTGGAGCCTATTATACAGAGTGAAGTAAGTCAGAAAGAAAAACACCAATACAGTATACTAACAAATATATATGGAATTTAGAAAGAAGGTAATGATAACCCTGTATGTGAGACAGCAAAAGAGACACAGATGTATAGGACAGTCTTTTGGACTCTGTAGGAGAGGGCAAGGGTGGGATGATTTGGGAGAATGACATTGAAACATGTATAATATCATATGTGAAATGAATCACCAGTCCAGGTTCGATGCATGATACAGGATGCTCGGGTCTGGTGCACTGGGATGACCCAGAGAGATGGTATGGAGAGGGAGGTGGGAGAGGGGTTCAGGATGGGGAACACGTGTACACCCGTGGTGGATTCATGATGATGTATGGCAAAACCAATACAATATTGTAAAGTAAAAAAAAAAAAAAAATCAATTTCCAACATCTGTTGTATCATCAAAAATGCAAAAGAGTTCCAGGAAATCATCTACTTTTGCTTTATTATGTCAAAGCAAAAGCCTTTGACTGTGTGGATCACAACAAACTGTGGAAAATTCTTAAAGAGATGGAAATACCAGACCAACTTACCTGCCTCCTGATATATCTATATGCAGGTCAAGAAGCAACAATTAGAACCAGACATGAAACAATAGAATGGTTCCAAATTGGGAAAAGACTGTATGTCAAGACTGTATATTGTACCCTGCCTGCAATGCAGGAGACCCAGATTCGATTCCTGGTTTGGGAAGATCCCCTGGAGAAGGAAATGGCAACCCACTCCAGTATTCTTGCCTGGAGAATCCCATGGAAAAGGAGCCTGGCGGGCTACAGCCCACAGGGTCACAAAGAGTCGGACATGACTGAGTGACTTCACTTCACTATTTAACTTATATGCAGAGTACATCATGCAGAATGCAGGCTGGATGAAGCTGGAATCAATATTGAATATCAATAACCTCAGATACACAGGTGACACCACCCTTATGGCAGAAAGTGAAGAAGAACCAAAGAGGCTTTTGATAGAAATGAAAAAGGAGAGTGAAAAATTTGGCTTAAATCTCAACATTCAGAAAGCAATGATCATGACTTCTGGTCCCATCCACTTCCTTGCAAATAGATGGAGAAACAGTGGAAACAGTGAGAGACGCTATTTATTTTATTTTATTTTATTTTATTTTATTTTATTTTATTTTTTGAACTTCAAAATCAGTACAGATGGTGACTGCAGCCATTAAATTAAAAGACACTNTAGATGGAGAAACAGTGGAAACAGTGAGAGACGCTATTTATTTTATTTTATTTTATTTTATTTTATTTTTTGAACTCCAAAATCAGTACAGATGGTGACTGCAGCCATTAAATTAAAAGACACTGGTTCCTTGGAAGATAAGGTAAGACCAACCTAGAAAAAGTTTGCTAGCCTGTGAGATGAGTGCAATTGTGTGGTATTTAGAACGTTCTTTGGCATTGCCTTTCTTTGGGATTGGAATGAAAACTGACCTTTTCCAGTCCTGTGGCCGCTGCTGAGTTTTCTAAATTTGCTGGCATACTGAGTGCAGCACTTTCACAGCATCATCTTTTAGGATTTGAAATAGCTCAACTGGAATGCCATCACCTCCACTAGCTTTGTTTGTAGTGATGCTTCTTAAGGCCCACTTGACTTTGCATTCCGGGATCTCTGGCTCTAGTTGAGTGATCATACCATCATGGTTGCCTGGGTCATGAAGATCTTTTTTTGGATAGTTCTTTGTATTCTTGCCACTTCTTCTTAATATTTTCTGCTTCTGTTAAGTTCATAGCATTTCTGTGCTTTACTGTGCCCATATTTGCATGATATGTACCCTTTGTATCTCTAATTTTCTTGAAGAGAGCTTTAATCTTTCCATTCTATTTTTTCCTCTATTTCTTTGCATTCATCACTGATTAGACTTCTTTGCTGTTCTTCGGAGCTCTGCATTCATATGGGTATATCTTTCCTTTTCTCCTTTGCCTTTTGCTTTCTTTTTTTCTCAGCTATTTGTAAGGTCTCTTCAGACAACCATTTTGCCATTTTGCATTATCTTTCTTGAGGATGGTCTTTATCACTGCCTCCTGTACAATGTCATGAACATCTGTCCATAGTTCTTCAGACACTCTGTCTATCAGATCTAATATCTTTTCATCTATTCACCACTGTACAATAATAAGGGATTTGATTTAGCAAGGTCTTAAGACTCCCTTGAACTGCAAGGAGATCCAATCAGTCCATCCTAAAGGAATTCAGTTCTGAATATTCTTTGGAAGGACTGATGCTGAAGCTGAAACTCCAGTAGTTTGGTGATGTGATGTGAAGAACAACTCATTTGAAAAGACCCTGATACTGGGAGAAGGGGACAACAGAGGATGAGATTGGTTGGATGGCATCACCGACTTAATGGACATGAGTCTGTGTAAACTCCATGAGCTGGTTATGGACAAGGAGTCCTGGTGTGCTGCAATCCATGGGGTCACAAAGAGCCAGACATGACTGAGAGACAGAACTGAACTGAATTCTGTAGCGGTTTTCCCTACTTTCTTCAATTTAAGTCTTCATTTTGCAATAAGAAGTTCATCTGAGCCACAGTCAGCTCCCAGTCTTATTTTTGCTACTGTTTTAGAGTTTCTCCATCTTTGTCTGCAAAGAATAAAATCAGTCTGATTTCAGTATTGACTATCTGGTGATGCCCATGTGTAGAGTCACCCTTTGTGTTGTTGGAAGATGGTGTTTGCTACAACCTGTGCATTCTTGGCAAAACTCTTAGCCTTTGCTCTGATTCATTTTGTACGCCAAGGCCAAATTGGCCTGTTATTCCAGGTATCTCTTGACTTCCTACTTTGGTATTCTAGTCCCCTCTATTGAACAGGACAACTTCGGGGTGTTATTTCTAGGTCTTGGAGGTCTTCATAGAACCCTTAACTTCAGCTTCTTTAGCATTACTAGTTGGAGCATAGACTCGGATTATTGTGATATCAAGTGGTTTTCCTTGGAAACAAACAGAGATTATTTTGTCATTTTTGAGACTGAACCCAAGTACTGCATTTCAGACTCTTTTGTTGATTATGAGGGCTACAGTATTTTTCCACCTAAAGGATTCTTGCCCACACTAGTAGATATAATGGTCTTCTGAATTAAATCGCCCATTTCAGTCCATTTTAGTTCACTGATTCCTTCATTGTCGATATTCACTCTTGCCATCTCCTGCTTGACCACTACCAATTTAACTTAATTCATGGAATAAACACAAGCTGGAATCAAGATTGCTGGGAGAAATATCAATAACCTAAGATATGCACATGACACCATCCTTATGGCAGAAAGTGAAGAGGAGCTAAAAAGCCTCTTGATGAAGGTGAAAGAGGAGAGTGAAAAAGTTGGCTTAAACCTCAACATTCAGAAAACAAAGATCATGGCATCCAGTCCCATCACTTCATGGGAAATAGATGGTGAAACGGTAGAAACAGTGTCAGACTTTATTTTTTTGGGTCCAAAATCACTGCAGATGGTGACTGCAGCCATGAAATTAAAAGACGCTTACTCCTTGGAAGAAAAGTTATGACCAACCTAGATAGTATATTCAAAAGCAGAGATATTACCTTGCTGACTAAGGTCCGTCTAGTCAAGGCTATGGTTTTTCCTGTGGTCATGTATGGATGTGAGAGTTGGACTGTGAAGAAGGCTGAGCGCCGAAGAATTGATGCGTTTGAACTGTGGTGTTGGAGAAGACTCGAGAGTCTTTTGGACTGCAAGGAGATCCAACCAGTCCATTCTNAGCCATGAAATTAAAAGACGCTTACTCCTTGGAAGAAAAGTTATGACCAACCTAGATAGTATATTCAAAAGCAGAGATATTACCTTGCTGACTAAGGTCCGTCTAGTCAAGGCTATGGTTTTTCCTGTGGTCATGTATGGATGTGAGAGTTGGACTGTGAAGAAGGCTGAGCGCCGAAGAATTGATGCGTTTGAACTGTGGTGTTGGAGAAGACTCGAGAGTCTTTTGGACTGCAAGGAGATCCAACCAGTCCATTCTGAAGGAGATCAATCCTGGGATTTCTTTGGAAGGAATGATGATGAAGCTGAAACTCCAGTACTTTGGCCACCTCATGCGAAGAGTTGATTCATTGGAAAAGACTTTGATGCTGGGAGGGATTGGGGGCAGGAGGAGAAGGGGACGACCCAGGATGAAATGGCTGGATGGCATCATGGACACGATGGACGTGAGTCTGAGTGAACTCCGGGAGATGGTGATGGACAGGGAGGCCTGGCGTGCTGCGATTCATGGAGTCGCAAAGAGTCGGACACGACTGAGCGACTGAACTGAACTGAACTGAATGATTCTGAGTCAGTAAGATTTTTTTTTTTTGGTATAATCTTTCTGAGAATTATTGCCAACTCTTCTTAATATCTTCTACTTCAAGTTCCCTACCACTTCTGTCCTTTATTGTGGCTATCTTTGCATGAAATCATCTGTTGATATCTCCAGTTTTCTTATGAGATCTGTAATCTTTCCCATTCTATTGTTTTCCTCTATTTCTTGGCATTGTCTGGAACTCTGAATCCAGTTTGGTATATATTTCCTTTTCTCTTTTGCCTTTCACTTCTTTCCTTTCCTCAGCTATTTTTCAGCTCCAGGTTTTTTTTTTTTTTTTTTTTAAATTGTATAGAATTTCTCCATCTTCGACTGCAAAGAATATAATCAACCTGATTTCAGTATTGACCATCTTCTGATGTCCATGTGTAGAGTTGTCTCTTGTGTTGTTGGAAGAATCTGTTTGCTATTACTTGTGTATTCTCTTGGCAAAACACTTTTAAACTTTTTCATGTTTTATTTTGTAGTTCAAGGCAAAACTTGTCTTTTACTCCAGGTATCTCTTGACTTCCTACTTTTTTTCTTAAATTTATTGCCTACTAACTCCAATGTTTGTACCATTTGTAGGCCTGTATCTATTTTCCTGTCCTCTCAGTTATTGGTTATATATTATTCTCTTTCACATGTCTAGTGACTTTTTTAATGTGTGGAATATATGTGGTATGTAAACCAAAACTGTACTGCCTTCCTCTTTTCCTCTACTTCTCAAATAATTAATTTGAATTAGGAATGAGACAAGATTTCTATAAAACTAAGTTTATCTCTGGTTTTCTTCTAGGATATGACCATCCTAGGTCTCTAGGATCATAGCCCAGCAGTCTCTACCTTGTTACCACTAAAGTAAAATAATTATTCTAGGTCTAGATCTTTTTCTCAGATGTTTCATTTCAATATCTCATGGAGTTCTCAGCAATATCTATCTTCTGAGTCCTTAAAAAACTTGTGGGAGGTCTAGATTTTACTTAGAGAGTTCCCCATCCAGCTCTCCATTTTCTTCTCATAAAACTTCAGTATTTGGCAACTATCTTGACAAATGGGTCAACAATTTTCTTGAGAAAGTTCTAAGTTAATGAAGTACCACAAGTATTTAGGGCACCTCACTCTATCTTCTGGATATATTTACTAATATGTTTTTGGAGTCTTCTCTTCCAAACAGCTTCACGATCTTGCAGTTGTCCAGAAAAGAAGGCCAGCAGTGTGCTTGAGGAAGATTTCCTTTTTTTTTTTTTTTGTAAGTACTGGAAGACAACAGGAGGTTCATTCTGATTTATAGAAGCATTCAGTGCCCCATAGGAATCTTGAGTTCAGTAAACATCCTCTAGGGAAAACAGACTGTGTGTTTGAGTTTCCTCATTTTAAACTGATCACATTAACCACCAACAACCTCTAAAAAGTGTTACTGGTTTCTCTTTCTCCCAGGCAGATCTTTCTCTAACTGAGACCACCCCTGAGTCCCTATATTGGCAAAAACTCCAGGGAAAAGGTCAGCACATCATTCCTCCTGGAGATTTCATTCATCTATTACCTATTGCTTCCATAGTTCTTTGTTGAATGACAATAGGATTTTTCTTTTAATGAACCAGACATTTTCTGTGTCACTGGGATCATCAACGTATCACTTCTGCACAACAACGAGAAGTGGATTTTTTTTTTTAATGGGATCTTCCCCCCCCTCCCCTGCCCTTGAGGATTTATTTGCAGCATTTGATTTTAAGTTCGTGNAAAACAAAACAAAACTTTTTTTTTTTTTTTAATTTGAGAGTTAAGTAGCATTTCACAGTTGCCTACAATTGTTCATTTTACTTTTTTATTTATTGTCTTTTTATCTTTTTTAGGTCTTTACTTTCAGTCCTCAACTAAGCAGAAATATTTCTGTATGTTAACAATGAATCAACTTAAAACTTTTGACTTATAAAATATTTCCTTCTATCTGAACTGTAAAAATAATACCTCTACTTTGGAGATTCGGTTCCATATTCTGAAAGTCATATAAATGTTCTGGGGCATACGAATTCAGGTTTCAGATGGAGATAAGGATACATTATTCCATTCTTGATTTAGAGAACTAAATATTTTATAAGTTGCTTTCACTACTTTTTTTGTGTGTTTTCTCTAAATTTGACTTGTTCCTGAGTTCCAAGTCTATATTTTTGAATGCTGCTTAATTTTACCCAAATATCCTCACATTGCCTTAAACTCTATATTAGTCATATTACATAAATTACACATCACCTTTATTTCCAACCTTGTGTACTTCCCCAAACATTAGCAATATTAAAAGTAACAACAACAACACATTTGCTGATCCTTAACTAAGGCCCCCTTCCCCAAAACATAGGTTGGATACTGACTTCACCTTTGATTTCTATCTTCTCTATCTCCTTATATTCAGTTATCATGCTGCAGGCATGTGAAGTTGCTTCAGTAGTGTCAAACTCTGTGTGACACTATGGACTGTAGCCTGCCAGACTCCTCTGTGCATTGGAATCTCCAGGCAAGATTATTGCAGTGGGTTGCCATGTCGTCCTCTAGGGAATCTTCTCCACCAGAAGCTCCACCACATCTCCTACACCTTCTGCATTAAGGTTTGTTTACCACTGCAGCCTTAATCCTGCATTAAGGATTCTTTACCACTGAGCCACTAAGGAAGCCCCATATTCAAACATAGGTGAGAGCTATCCCACTACTTCTTTTTTTTTAATGTCACCACCACATATTTATTTGTATTCTAGAAGAAGAAACGCTCAAATAAACCTCCACATTTGAAGAAGAAAACATGACATAAATATTTGCATAGAGATAAAAACAGAAGCCAAAACTGGGGATCTCGTTGTTAGAGGTGACTTGTTTAGTTGCTCAGTCGTGTCTGACTCTTTGTGACCCCATGGACAGTAGCATGCCAGGCTTCCTTGTCCTTTGCCATCTCCAGGAGCTTGCTCAAACTCATGTCCAATGAGTCAGTGATGCCATCCAACCATCTCATCATCTGTCATCTCCTTCTCCTCCTGCCTTCAGTCTTTCCCAGCATCAGGATCTTTTCTAATGAGTCATTAACATCTCCCAGCCTGCTAAAATATTAATTGGGACTTCATTAATATTGGGGCTAAAGTATTTTACTAGTTATCAACTTATTTTTTAACCTTAGTCTTTCTTCCCCCTCCAAACTTGTAATCTTCTACCAAATTATGTATCTGCAGATCATAGTTGATCATGAAAAGAACATTTCTCTCAGTTGGTCTTACTCTGGCTCAAGTCCAAACTATGTCCTCAAAATTTCTTTTCCAAAGTGTTTATCTTAGTGTTCCTTTCCCTTCATCTTATGCTGCATCCATTTTAAATTTTGATGTTTCTACTCTGGGCACCAGGCCTTTCAGTTCAGTTCAGTTCAGTCACTCAGTGGTGTCCAACTCTTTGTGACCCCATGGACTGGATCACGCTAGGCCTCTCTGTCCATCACCATCTCCCGGGGTTCACTCAAACTCATGTCCATTGAGTCGGTGATGCCATCCAGCCATCTCATCCTCTGTCGTCCCCTTCTCCTCCTACCACCAATCCCTCCAAGCATCAGAGTCTTTTCCAATGACTCAACTCTTTGCATGAGGTGGCCAAAGTATTGGAGTTTCAGCTTCAGCATCAGTCCTTCCAATGAACACTGATCTCATTTAGGATGGACTGGTTGGATCACCTTGTAGGCCAAGGGACTCTCAAGAGTCTTCTCCAACACCACAGTTCAAAAGCATCAATTCTTCGGTGCTCAGCTTTCTTCACAGTTCAACTCTCACATCCATACATGACTACTGGAAAACCATAGCCTTGACTAGATGGACCTTGGTTGGCAAAGTAATGTCTCTGATTTTGAATATGCTATCTAGGTTGGTTGTAACTTTTTTTCCAAGGAGTAAGCATCTTTTAATTTCATGGCTGCAATCATCATCTGCAGTGCTTTTGGAGCCTCAAAAAATAAAGTCTGATACTGTTTCCACTGTTTCCCCATCTATTTGCCATGAAGTGATGGGACCAGATGCCATGATCTTAGTTTTCTGAACGTTGAACTTTAAGCCAACTTTTTCACTCTCCTCCTTCGCTTTCATCAAGACGCTTTTTAGTTCCTCTGCACTTTCTGCCATAAGGGTGGTGTCATCTGCATATCTGAGGTTATTGATATTTCTCCTGGCAATCTTGATTCCAGCTTGTGCTTCTTCCAGCCCAGTGTTTTTCATGATGTACTCGGCATAGAAGTTAAATAAGCAGGGTGACAATATACAGCCTTGATGTACTCCTTTTCCTATTTGGAAGCAGTCTGTTGTTCCATGTCCAGTTCTAAGTGTTGCTTCCTGACCTGCATAGAGGTATCTCAAGAGGCAGGTCAGGTGATCTGGTATTCCCATCTCTTTCAGAATTTTCCACAGTTTATTGTGATCCACGCAGTCAAAGGCTTTGGCATAGTCAATAAAGCAGAAATAGATGTTTTTCTGGAACTCTCTTGCTTTTCCAATGATCCAGCAGATGTTGGCAATCTCATCTTTGGTTCCTTGTCTTTTCTAAAACCATGCCTTTAGGCCACAATATAGATAATCATGTGATCTTGCTACTTGAAGCATTATTCCCACTACCTCCTTATCTAGCTTTCTCTCAGTCACAGATTCTTATTCTACCCAGTTTTCAGTATTCCACTTGAATTCTTCTCTATGTAGTCTTTCTGATTTACCCTCTCTGAATCCCTAGAGTTTTAAATTACTATGGCAATACAGCCATACTTCTCTGAAAGGACTTATATGGCTATCCAATATTAACTTTCTAGCTTATTTTCTATACTAGACCTTAAACATCCAGTGATAAAATAACAAAATCATAAAAATGCTAAATAAACATCTTTTAAAGCATTTCACTGGTTGGAAAAAGAACATAAAGGAATTGTGGAAGTTTCGAAAAAGCATTATATTCATTTGCTGGGGCTATCATAGTAAAATGCCACAGATTGGTGGCCTAAATGATAGAAATTCATTTTCTCAGAGTTCTGGAAATTGAAGTCCAAATCAAGCTTCTGACAGATTTGGTTTTTCTGAGTCCTCAGTGGTCGGTTTGCAGATGACCATTTTCTTGCTGTGCCTTCACATGACCTGTGCACCAATCCCTGTTTTCTCTTCCTGGCCTTATAAAGGCACCAGTCCTGTCAGATGGAAACTCCATTCTTATGATGTCACTTAGAATTAGTTACCTCTTTAAAGACAATGTCTCCAGACACTGCAAACAGTCACTTTCTGAGGTATACTGGGAAGTAGCAGATCAATATATGAATTCTGAGTAGACACAGCTCAATCAATAAGAGCTATTAAAAAATATCATATGCAATCTCATTATAAAAAGATAAGTCTATCCATTATAAGTTTTCTGTATTAAATAGTCTCATATTTGAATTTTGTGTGTAAATCACATGATGCTCTTATACCACATTTCGTGTGGAGATTACAAATTGGAAGATAAATTTTTTAAGAATTGTTAAAATATTTTGCAAATTGATCTGCAGAAATATTCTTATCATTTTATTTCCACACAAGCAATGAGAAACTGATGTTAATTATTACAATTTTTAACTCTTCTTCTGTAACTGATGACAAAAATGGTATTTTGTACTAATTTAACTCATTTACTTAATTTAAATGCTAACAGATTTATTACGGTAATCCAAGCCTATGCCCCAACCAGTAATGTTGAAGAAGCTGAAGTTTAACAGTTCTATGAAGACGTACAAGACACTTTAGAACTAACACACCCAAAAGATGTCCTTTTCATTATAGGGAATGCAAAAATAGGAAGTCAAAAAACACCTGGAGTAACAGACAAATATGCCCTTGGAGTACAGAATGAAGCAGGGCAAAGGCTGATAGAGTTCTGCCAAGAGAACGCACTGGTCATAGTGAACACCCTCTTCCAACAACACAAGAGAAGACCCTATACATGGACATCGCCAGATGGTCAACACTGAAATCAGATTGATTTTATTATTTGCAGCCAAAAATGGAGAAGCTCTATACAGTCAGCAAAAACAAGACCAGGGGCTGACTGTGGCTCAGATCATGAACTCCTTATTACCAAATTCAGAAAGAAATTGAAGAAAGTAGGAAAAACGGCTAGGCCATTCAGGTATGACCTAAATAAAATCCCTTATGATTATACAGTGGAAGTGAGAAATACATTTAAGGAACTAGATCTGATAGATAGATTGCCTGACAAACTATGGACAGAGAGAGGTTCATGACATTGTACAGGAGACAGGGATCAAGACCATCCCCATGGAAAAGAAATCCAAAAAACCAAAATGGCTGACTGAGGAGGCCTTACAAATAGCTGTGAAAAGAAGAGAAGCAAAAAGCAAAGGAGAAAAGGAAAGATAAAAGTATCTGAATGCAGAGTTCCAAAGAATAGCAAGGAGAGATAAGAAAGCCTTTCTCAGTGATCAATGCAAAGAAAAAGAGGAAAACAACAGAATGGGAAAGACTAGAGATCTCTTCAAGAAAAGTAGAGATACCAAGGGAACATTTCATGCAAAGATGGGCTTGATAAAGGACAGAAATGGTATGGACCTAACAGAAGCAGAAGATATTAAGAAGAGGTGGCAAGAATACACAGAAGAACTATACAAAAAAGATCTTCATGACCCAGATAATCATGACAGTGTGATCACTCACCTAGAGCCAGACATCCTGGAATGTGAAGTCAAATGGGCCTTAGAAAGCATCACTATGAACAAAGCTAGTGGAGATGATAGAATTACACTTGAGCTATTTTGAATCCTGAAAGATGATGCTGTGAAAGTGCTGCATTCAATATGCCAACAAATTTGGAAAACTCAGCAGTGGCCACAGGACTGGAAAAGTTTTCATTCCAATCCCAAAGAAAGCCAGTGCCAACAATTGCACTCATCTCACACGGTAGTAAAGTAATGCTCAAAATTCTCCAAGCCAGGCTTCAGTAATACTTGAACCATGAACTTCCAGATGTTCAAGCTGGTTTTAGAAAAGGCAGAGGAACCAGAGATCAAATTGCCAACATCCACTGGATCATCAATAAAGCAAGAGAGTTCCAGAAAAAAACATCTATTTCTGCTTTATTGACTATGCCAAATCCTTTGACTGTGTGGATCACAATAAACTGTGGAAAATTCTGAAAGAGATGGGAATACCAGATCGCCTGACCTGCCTCTTGAGATACCTCTATGCAGGTCAGAAAGCAACAGTTAGAACTGGACATGGAACAACAGCTTGATTCCAAATAGGAAAAGGAGTATGTCAAGGCTGTATATTGTCACCCTGTTTATGTACTTCTATGCAGAGTACATCATGAGAAACGCTGGGCTGGAAGAAGCACAAGCTGGAATCAAGATTGCCGGGAGAAATATCAATAACCTCAGATATGCAGATGACACCACCCTTATGGCAGAAAGTGCAGAGGAACTAAAAAGCCTCTTGATGAAATTAAAAGAGAAGAGTGAAAAAGTTGGCCTTAAGCTCAACATTCAGAAAACTAAGATCATGGCTTCTGGTCCCATCACTTCATGGCAAATAGTTGAGGAAACAGTGGAAACAGTATCAGACTTTATTTTGGGGGGCTCCAAAATCACTGCAGATGGTAACTGCAGCTATGAAATTAAAAGACGCTTACTCCTTGGAAGGAAAGTTATGACCAATCTAGATAGCATACTGAAAATCAGAGACATTACTTTGCCAACCAAGGTCCATCTATTCAAGGTCATGGTTTTTCCTGTGGTCATGTATGGATGTGAGAGGTGGACTGTGAAGAAAGCTGAGCACCGAAGAATTGATGCTTTTGAACTGTGGTGTTGGAGAAGACTCTTGAGAGTCCCTTGGACTTCAAGGAGACCAAACCAGTCCATTCTGATGGAGATCCGCCCTGGGATTTCTTTGGAGGGAATGATGCTGAAGCTGAAACTCCAGTACTTTGGCCACCTCATGAGAAGAGTTGACTCATTGGAAAAGACTCTGATGCTGGGAGGGATTAGGCGCAGGAGGAGAAGGGGACGACAGAGGATGAGATGGCTGGATGGCATCACTGACTCGATGGACATGAGTCTGAGTGAACTCCGGGAGTTGGTGATGGACCGGGAGGCCTGGCATGCTGTAATTCATGGGATCACAAAGAGTCGGACACGACTGAGCGACTGAACTGAACTGATGTTTCCTTTCTCTTTTGCCTTTCACTTCTCTTCTTTTCTCAGCTATTTATATGGCCTTCTCAGACAACCTTTTTGCCTTTTGCATTTCTTTTCCTTGGGGATGGTCTTGATCATTGTCTCCTGTACAATGTCAGGAACCTTTATCCATAGTTCTTCAGGGATTCTGTCCAATAAAGTCCCTTGACTCTTTTTGTCACTTCCACTGTATAATTGTAAGGGATTTGATTTAGATCATACCTGAGTTGTGTAGTGATTTTCCCTACTTTCTTCAATATAAGTCTGAATTTGACAGTAAGGAGTGCATTATCTGAGCCACAGTCATCTCCTGGCCTTGTTTTTGCTGATTGTATAGAGCTTTTCCATCTTTGAAGCTTCTTCTCCTTGACTGTATTGCCTCCACCATCATTTGGCCCCAGGTAAATAACAGGGAGGGAACATAGCCTCATCCATCAACATAAAATTGGATTAAGGTTTTACTGAGCATCACCCTGCCCATCAGAACAAGACCCAGTCTCCCCTCAGTCAGTCTCTCCCATCAGGAAGCTTCCATAAGCCTCTTATCCTTCTCCATCAGAGGGCAGACAGACTGAAACCACAGTCACAGAAAAATAACCAATCTGATCACATGGACCACAGCCTTGTCTAACTCAGTAAAACTATGAGTCATGCTGTGTTGGGCCACCCAAGAGGGATGGGTCATGGTGGAGAGTTCTAACAAAACGTGGTCCACTGGAGAAGGGAATCACAAGCCACTGCAGTATTCTTGACTTCAGTACCCCATGAACCATATGAAAAGACAAAAGTTAGGACACTGAAAGATGAACTCCTCAGGTTGGTAGGTGCCCAATATGCTGCTGTAAATCAATGGAGAAATAACTCCAGAAAGAATGAAGAGATGGAGCCGAAGCAAAAACACCCAGTTGTGGATGTGACTGGTGATAGAAGTAAAGTCCAATGCTGTAAAGAGTAATATTATATAGGAACTTGGAAGTTAGGTCCAAGAATCAAGGCAAATTGGAAGTGGTCAAACAGGAGATGTGAAGCGTGAACATCAACATTTTTGGAGTCAGTGAACTAAAATGAACTGGAATGGGTGAATTTAATCCAGATGACCCTTATATCTTATATTGTGGGCAAGAATCCTTTAGAAGAAATGATAGAATGATCTCTATTCATTTCTAAGGCAAAACATTCAATAGCACAGTAAGCCTAGTCTATGCCCTGACCAGCAATGCTAAAGAAGCTGAAGTTGAACGGTTTTATGAAGATCTGCAAGACCTTCTAGAACTAACACCCCCAAAAGATGTCCTTTTCATGACATGGGACTGGAATGCCAAAGTAGGAAGTCAAGAAATACCTGGAATAACAGGCAAATGTGGCCTTGGAGTTCAGAATGAAACAGGGCAAATGCTAATAAATTTTTGTCAAGAGAATGCAGGCATTCAATTTAAAATTTATAAATTTCTGATCAGCCAAGATGGCAGACTAGGAAGACCCTGAAATCACCTCCTCTCATAGGCATGCCAAAATTGCAACTATTTATAGAACCATCAATGGAATAAAACAGGAACCTACCAGAAAAGATCTTCTACAACTAAAGACATAAAAAAGGAACAACAATACTGGTAAGAGGGACATAGTCACAATATAGTCAAGTCCCCTACCCCTGAGTGTTTAATCCATAAATGGGAGATTAATTAAAATTACAGAAGTTTTCCCCAAAGAGTAAGGGAGACTATGCCCCATATCCAGGCCTAGGGGTTCTGCACCAGGGAGATAAGCCCCTGTGCATTTGGCTTTGGAAGTCATCAGGGCTTACTTTAAGAAATTCCAGAGGTCTGTGGGAAACGGAGACTCCACTCTTAAACTATTATTCACTGAGTTGTGTCTGACTCTTTGCAATCCTATAGACTGTAGGCCAGCAATCTCTTCTGTCTATGGAATTTCCTAGGCAAGAATACTGGAGTGAATTGCCATTCCCTTCTCTAGAATATCTTCCTGACTCAAGGATCAAGCCTGGGGCTTCTGCATTGGCAGGCAGATTCTTCATCATCTGAGCCATTGCATGCTCCAGGACCCAGAGCAAAAGCAGTAATTGGAAAGGAACCTGAGTCAGACTCATCTGCTGATCTTAGAGGGCCTCCAGAAAGGCAGGTGGCACCTATAGCTCACTCTGGGAACCTAGACAGTAGTCGCAGCCATTTTGGGAAATCTTTCTACCACATTGACAGTGATGCTGGTAAGTGCAATTTTGGAGTATTTCCTATAGATTTTCAGCCTCCAGATTCAGCCTTGCCCTTGCACAACAGCCTGTAGACACCTTAGGCCAAGCAACTCACTTGGCATAGACACAAACCAACCCACTTGCAGATAGGCTGCTTTAAGAATCCTTGAGCCCACAGCCTCCCCTGGACACAGTCCTACCTACAAGAGTACTCAGGACTTGGCACCATACACTAATTCACAGGCACTCGTCCCAGAATCCCTATTAGACACAGGCTATAGGCCTCAAGGCCCTACAGCCAGAGAGCTTGGGACTCAGATCTGCATATCAGTGGGCAGACAGCAGCCCTAGAAAAGCTGGCCCACCAACCAGTGAACCTTCTTGAGCCTCAGGCCATGCCTCACTCACCAGCAGGCAAAAAAAGCTTCTGGAGGACTACAGTCCTGCAACCTGTGGATCTAGGCCACCCATAAGCAGGCCAGCACCTGCCCTGGGACAAGTCTGGCTCTCCCACTGCTGTCCAGTGAGCCTGATCTAGTCTCAGGCTCAGTCCACCCACCAGTGGGTAGACATTAGCCACAGGCCAACTGCAGCCTTGCAGCCTACAGATCCAGGCCACCCATGAGCAGGCCAATACCTGCCCTGGGACCAAATGTGCCATGGCCCTGCCCACTATGGGCCAACATAAGCTTTGAAACATCTTGGACACCACAGCCAAGTATGTCAGGAACTGACCACACTCAGCAGTCCCTTGAGTCTGAAAGCCAGGAATCGGCTCTGCCCACCAGTGCCAGCTCCAGGACCTATTTAAATATAAAAGTTTCATGGTAACCACAAACTTAAAATTTACAGTAAATATAAACACAAGAAAAGAAAAAGGAATCCAAACATAATACTAAAGGTACTCATCAAACCACAAAAGAAAGGAAAAAATATAAAGATTTACAAAAATAACTGAAGCAATTAAGGAAATGGCAAGAAGAACATACATATCAAGAGTTATCTGAAATGCAAATTGACTAAATGCTGCAATCAAAACACATAAAGTGGCTGAATAGATACAAAAACAAGACCTATATATAAGCTGCCTATAAATACTCACCTCAGATCTAGAGAAACACACAAACTAAAAGTGAGTGAATGGGAAAAAAAAATAATCTATGAAAACAGAAATAAAAAGAAACCCAGATTAAGAATACTTTTATCAGACAAAAGAGGCATTAAAATAAAGACTGTTACAAGAGACAAAGA
Organism: Redunca redunca; assembly: GCA_006410935.1. Lineage (NCBI taxonomy): Eukaryota > Metazoa > Chordata > Mammalia > Artiodactyla > Bovidae > Redunca > Redunca redunca. The sequence continues at coordinate 80,454 of SJYQ01001907.1, read as the reverse complement.
AGAACATCAAGAGATCAATCCTGGAAAAAGATATAAAAATTGTAAATATATATGCATCCAACAAAGCACCACCTAAATATATAATGAAAATACTGATGGGCATAAAGGGAGAAATTGACAGTTACACAATATCAGTAGGAGACTTTAACATGTCCTTTACATCAATGGACAAATCATTCAAACAGAAATCCAAAAGGAAACATTGGTTTTAAATGCTATATTAGACTTGATGGACTTTATAGAAACATACAGAACATTCTTCTCACATGCACATAGAACGTTTTCCAATGTAGATCAACTATTAGGACACAAAACAAACCTCAGTAAATTTGAGAAAAATGAAAGCATAACAAGTATCTTTTATGACCACAA
>SJYQ01001907.1:37577-57308 GCA_006410935.1 Redunca redunca | reverse complement strand
ATAATTTTTATTTTTACTTTAGTTTACTTTACATTACTGTATTGGTTTTGCCAAACATTGACATTAATTCACCACGAGTGTATATGTGTTCCCAAACACGAATCCCCTCCCATCTCCCACCCCATACCATCCCTCTGGGTCCTCTCCCTGCACCAGTCCCAATTAGAAACACCTCTTTGTCGAGACCAGCTCTACAAGCAAAGTTTCTGCAAATGTGATACGGAGAGAGAATGAGAAAGGAGACACAAGAATTCAGAGAAAAGCGAGAATCAGGGGACCAACACCGCTCCAAGGTGAAGGTGCTGAAACTGAATCCAAGCCAGCTAAAGATTTTCAGCCATGAAGGAAAGAATATGTGGGGAGTTAGGTTATAACTTATGTGGCCTTCAGGGCCAAAACCAAAATGATCATTAACCACTGAGTAACTAAGAAACAGTAATCAATAACAAATCAGTAACTACTACTAATATTCCTATCTATAGATTTTCCACCAGAAATGTAAAACGTGACTCTGAGATGCCAGTTGAGAAACAGTCTGGGGCAGGTTTTCCGACCCCAGGATCATATCTTATTTTCAGGGCTATGAACTGTTCCCTCTGGACTTGTTCCAAGAGTCTCATGCCTTATAACATCTACTTGGTCAATAATTATAAATTTCTTTTGTGGCCCTTTCTGGGGCCTGCTTTTCTTTTATTCTTCCTATTTCCTACACCTCTTGTCAATCTACAGCCTCTGGGGTAGGTTATCATTTTGAGTGTGTATTTAGTCACTCAGTCCTGTCCAACTTTTTTGTGACCCATGGACTGTAGCCTGCCAGGCTTGTCTGCCCATGGGATTTCTCAGGCAAGAATACTGGAGTGGGTTGCCATTTCCTCCTCCAGAGAATCTTCCCAACCCAGGGGACAAATGCATGTCTCCTGCATCTTCTCTGTCTCCTACGTATCCTGCGATGTGGATAGATTCTTTACCCATTGAGTCCCTGGGGAAGCCCAGGTTATTAGGAGAAGACACCAATAAAAATATGACATAGTATATTGATTCAAACTCCCTAGTTTTAGCAACTATAATTGATTGACTAAGACTGAACAAGACTTTACACACACACACATACACACACATTTTTTATCCTTATCTTTGGAATAAGAATTAAGCAAATTAATAGGTAAACTAATTTATGTAAGAAATGACTACTTCCATGTATAATGCCTTTAAGAATTTTAGCATACTAATTATTTGTATTCAAAGAAATATTGAAAATCTATTATATATAAGGAAAGATCTCTATTTAGTAACTTGTAAGTTCTTTAAGAAACTGTGTAGCTCAAAAATATAAATCAACTATCTTGAATAATCTCTTATAATTCATCCCCTCAGTTGACATGGATTTGATAGGGCTTCTTATAATTCAAATTGCTTCTTAATTTTCTTAATGATTTAGAAATACATTAGAGTTTTCAGTTTAAATGCCGTTTGAGAGACCTGAGTTTGATCCCTGGGTCAAGAGGATCCCCTTGAGAATAGTACCCTCTCTAGTATTTTCTTGGCTAGAGAATTCCATGGACAAAGAAGCCTGACAGCTACATGTGAACCATGGGGTGCCAAGAATCAAGGTGACTGAGCGACTAACGCTTCCACTTCTTTTCACGTGGTAAACACTTAAGGCAGTTGTTTTTCAATTTGTTTGTTTTGTTTTTCATCATATGCTATGAAATCACTTTAGAAACAGTGTTTGGTTATGCTTACTTTACAAAATATTGAATCAGTATAGTTTCTGTGTTATCAAGATATTCTTATTCAATATTTTTATCAAAAGTAAAAGCAGCTACATTTTATGTCATGACTCAAAATCTTAATATTAGTGAATGAAAGTGTTAGTCACTCAGTCATGTCCAACTCTTTGACACCTTATGGACTGTAAGCCTCCAAGCTCTTCTCTCCATGGAATTTTTCAGGTAAGAAGACTGGAGTGGGTTAGTAGACACTTCCTTTCTCAGGCAATCTTTCTGCCCCAGAGATCAAACCCAGGTCTCCTGCATCACAGGCAGATTCTTTACCATCTGAGTCACCAGAAACAGTGTTTGGTGCTATTTGCTTTAGAGAATAATAGACTAGTATAGATTCTATGTGATTAAGACATTCTTCCTTAATATTTTTATTTAAAGTAAATTCTAAAAGAAGCTACATTTTGTCATGATTCAGAATCTTAATATTAGGGAGAGGCAAATGGAAGTTATCCTGATATCAAATTATTCTCCTACTCTGAAACTGTATTAAATGATAGGGTTAACAACTGGAAAATGCCCAAAATGAAAGAAAAAAAACAGAAATTTTGAAATTTTAATGAGGTTAAAATCTCCAAAAACTGTGTACTTTAAAATATTCTGGGCTTCCCAAGTGGCTCAGTGGTAAAGAATCTGCCTGTTAATGCCAGGAAAAGCAGGAGACATGGGGTTTATTCTCTGGGTTGGGAAGGTCCCCTGGAAGAGGAAATGGCAATTCACTCCAATATGCTTGCCTGGAAAATTTCATGAAGAGAAGAGCCTGGTAGACTACAGTGCATGGCATTGCAAAGAGTCAGACATGACTGAACATCCACACACAAACACAAAGTATTTGGGGCATGGTGTTTTTATTTTTAGTGCACAGATATTTAGTCATAGGCACAGTGTAAGTGCTACACACTTTACACCAGAAAAGCAGATTTAGCTATGATCAAATATTTCAGCACCCAAGATAATTTATTTTCCTCAAAGGTAGAATAAGATAAGAGAATGACAGAGTACCGACATTATCAGGCTATTATCAGGTGCTATAATTTATATGGTCTACATTGATTTTGCTCTTTGTAGGAGCTAATGCACATGCTTTCAGATGTATCAAGAGGACTTTAAAAAAGAAATATAAAATCTACAAAATATCTCTCCATGAAATTTTATACCAGCAAGTGCATGGACACTGAACTGAGGAAAAGACAGTCTAAATTTTATATGCTATTTAACTCCTCTGTTACCTTTTAAAAAATAACACCTAGACATAAAGCCTAATTTTCTTCTGTTTCAATAGTTTTAACATGGTGGAGAACAAATAGTTACAACTATTTATATTACCTTAAAAATAAAAATCAATTTGCCTTAGCCAAGACAATATAAAATACAATTAACTGAAAGACAATTCTTAAAAAANTAAATTAACTGAAACACAATTCTTGAAAAAATACTTTCAGTATCAGTAAGTGAGCCTTTAAAAAAGTGAATTCTGTGGTTTCATAGCTGAAATATCAATTAAAACATCTTTAATGCAAATGTTATATCTAAAACCTAAGATATCTTGTGACTTAAAGATTTTGAAAAGAAAGGTATAATCTAAATAGTCATATCATTTAGGTATATTAATAAAAAACAGTGGATTCTCTAAAAAGTGAAAAATCTTTAAAAAAAATTTGTGGGGTTTCCCTGATGACTCAGTGCTGAAAAAGCCACCTGCCAATGGAGGAGACGTAGATGCAATCCCTGGTCTTGGAAGATTCTCCATGCCACGGAGCAACTAAACCAATGCACCACCACCATCCAGATGGTGATTGAGAGCCCAGGAGACACAACTACTGAGCCTGCACACCCGAGAGCCCATTCTCTGCAACAAGAGAACACACGATGAGAAGCCCCGCAGCACAACTCACCGCAACGACAGAAAAGCCTACGCAGCAACAGGCTCAGCCACAGAACTCAGCACAGCCAAAAATAAATAAATACTGAAATACAGTTATTCTTTAAATTCTGTGGTTCTGATTATATGGCTCTCTTAAAGTCTCTTTCACTTCAAATACGAATTTAGATCCTATATGAAGCATAGTTTTATTACTATACATATTATGGCTTGAGGGAAGGAAAGAAAAGTATCAACTTTCCTTTCCCAAAGAGTTTGGGAATGGTATCTGATCAGGAAGCACTAAAAACATGCAGTTTAGTGATTCTGAGGACAAATACTTATGTAATACCTACTGTTATTCAAAGACTGACCTCTAAGTCAGTGACAAAATGCCATAATTAGAACTCCTCTTCCTCCACTAAACTGGGGACGCTAAAAGGGTACTAAAAGGGTTCCCACTTTAGTAGCAGCACCATATATCTCAGAAGAACCAAAGGGGCAAGAGCATTATTTAGACCTCAGGGATTCTGATGAGTTTAATGAACCAAATTAATGCTATCAACTTTAAAAAATTAGGAAAAAATAGAGAAATGATTGAAAGATTCAGCAAGAAAAGACAAAGTTGAGATATAACTCACTTAAAATATAACAGATTTCATATTAAAATATAAAGTAAATGGATTGAGTTATTTTCAATTTAAAAGGAGAAATACCAAAACTGATGAAGCAGCAAGAGTTTATAACAAATGACCAAAGATATTTGAAAAATAATCAAATATAACTTTGGAAATAAAATATAAGTTTTAATATGAGAAATTGAATGGATGGGTTAAAAACAGATAAGTTAAGTGAAAGCCTTTGAATGCATGGATCACAAAAAGCTGTAGAAAATTCTTCAAGAGATGGAAGTACAGACCACCACCTTATCTGTCTCCTGAGAAACATATATGCAGGTCAAGAAGCAACAGTTAGAAGCTTACATGGAACAAGGGACTGGTTCAAAATTGGGAAAGGAGTACTACATGGGTGTAGATTGTCACCATGTTTATTTAACTGCAGGTACTTTACTGACTGAGTCACCAGGGAATTGAATATTAATGAAGGCCTAATCTTAATTATCAAGATTGGAGTTTAATAGTATAGATGGAAAGGGGTTGAAAATCAGGGTAGTGGCTTGTGTGACTGGCTACATGCATATGATTAAAACATTAGGAATATCATGAAATTAACTGATTTATAAGATCATATGTGGCTTAAACATTACTCTGGTTTTCAGTTATATTCACTAAGATTGTATTCTCCAAATGATGGTAGTCTTATGATGCTTATTTTGTATTTATGCATGTTAACTTTGAAAGACCAATGTTGATTTTTTTCATTGCCTATAATAGTTTTTTAATGGAAAATCATTAGTTTGAATTATGAACCATCTTGTATATATTTTGAAATGCATTCCTTTAAGTGGCTCCTAATAATTCTGTGGAAGTTCATTTCAGATGCTGAAATATATGAGAGTTGTTATATTAGAATTAAATGATATTACTGGCAGTTGATAATTTTATTAAATACCAGGAAGATTAAATACTAAGTATGTGATTAATGTAATAATTTGCTTAATGTGGTGAGCCAATTTGGAGAAATGGAACAAACACAGATGTTGATAAAAGACAGATATGAATTTGAACCCTAGCACTTACTGTCTGTGTGACTTTAAAAAAGTTACTTACCCTCTCTGATCATATATATAGAATTTNAGGCAGGTCAGGTGGTCTGGTATTCCCATCTCTTGAAGAATTTTCCACAGTTTGTTGTGATCCACACAAAGACTTTGGCATAGTCAATAAAGCAGAAGTAGGTGCTTTTCTGGAACTCACTTGTTTTTTCGATGATCCAACGGATGTTGGCAATTTGATCTCTGGTTCCTCTGCCTTTTCTAAATCCAGCTTGAACATCTGGAAGTCCATGGTTCATGTACTGTTGAAGCCTGGCTTGGAGAATTTTGAGCAAGCCAGAATTCTGAGAATGATCAGATAACCAAGCAATCCCACTAATGGGTATATAACCAAAGGAAATGCAATCACTGTTTCAAAGAGTTATCTGTGAATCCCTGTTCATTCTAGCATTATTCACAAGAGCCAAAAGGTAGAAGCAACCCAAGGGTCCACCAACAAGATGATGAATAAACAAAACATGGTCTATCCAAAATGATGGAATATTATTCGGCCTTAAAACAGGAAGGAAATTCTATACCTGCTGCAATATGGATGAACCCTGAGGACGTTATGCTAAGAGACACAGGCCAGTTGCTAAAGGACAAACACTGTATGATTCAACTTGGATGGGGCAACTAGAAAAGTCAGATTCAGAAAAACAGAAAGTAGGATGGTGGTTGCCCAGGGCTGGTGGAAGGGGAGATGGGGCATGGCTATTTAAGGGACAGAGTTTCAGTTCCACAAGATGAGAACATTCTGAAGATTGGTTGCACAACAATATGTATATAGTTAACACTATGCTGAACTGAACACTTAAAATTAGTCACGGTGCTACATTTTATGTCTTAAGTGAAAGTCACTCAGTTGTGTCTGACTCTTTGCAACCCCATGGACTGTATAGTCCATGAAATTCTGGCCAGAATACTGGAGTGGGTAGCCTTTCCCTTCTCCAGAAGGGAATACATATCTTACCACACTTAAAAATTAAAAGGAGTTTTCCCAAAGGTTAACATTATGCCAGTCACTGAACAGAAAAACAGGAAGAAGACAGGAATGGGAAATTTCAAAATGGGAAATACAGTCAGTATTTTTTAAATGTCTGAGCTTATCAGTAATCAAGGAAATGCAAAATTAAAGAATGCTATCCTATTTGTCCACCAAATAGGTAAAAGAAGGAAAATAGGGGAACCGCTAAGAGCTCCAAGGTGGTGGGGCTGCGAGAGTGTGCGATCCCCGAGCCAGTCCAGCAGGCAGGGGTGAGACACTGAGAGTGCGTCCCGGAAACCTCGAACCATATGCTGACCCAGCCCCCCCAGCCCCTCTCCAGCCTGGTCCACTCACCCTTCAGCTCATCAGCAGCAAAGAAGGCAGCCAGGCAGTCTTCCAGGGTGACGACTGGCCCCCAAAACCAGCTAGGGGTACAGGATACCACGAACCTACAGAGACAGAAAGCGAGTGTGGGGGTGTGCTGCCAGGGTCTTGGCAAGAGTAAGATGTGGGGGCCTGGGGGGCTGAGGTCTGTTTGGATCCAGAGAGGCAGTCTGGCCTGGTATATGGACTGAGCTGAGGTCTGGAGCCGGAAACCTGGGACCACCAGCCAGTGTCCTTGCGAGGGTGACATCATCTCCCCCTGAGTCTTGCCTTCCCTGTCTGTGAAGAGGCCCTGGCCATGCTGGCCTGTCTTCAGGGCAGAGCACAGGTTCCTGACATCAGGAGGGTAAAGCAGGCTTCGTGGAACACAGTGGAAGCTCCAGAAAGCCCACTGGCTCTCCCTGCAGGGCCAGGCCCTCACTCAGCCACTGCCCTCCTTTCTAGCTGCCACCTGGTCACTCTCCCCATCATTACTGCCTTCCAATCTATGGCCCTGTTCAAACCAGGCCACCTCAGTACGGCCGCAGAACATGCTAACTCACGAGCATCCTTCAGCCTCAAGCCCCTTCCGAACTACACCCTCATCCCTGTGAAAGCTGGTATTTTGCTGTTAAAGGTCTGTCGGCCCGTCAGGCTGGCAGCTCCAGGAAGACCAGGTCGAGGGTGGTTATGTCTTCCAGCAGGTGGTGAGGTGGACCTACCGTCGGATATACTCCACAATAAAGGCAAGCCAGCCCTGGGCCGCATAGCTGTCCCCACAGGCGCCCGGCTTGGCCGGCACGTTCTGGTAGATGGCCGAGTGGAGTTTGGCCAGGTCCTCCTTGCCAGGAATGGGCAGTGACAGGTCCTGGAATGTCTCCACTGTGGTGGACACCTGGGGCGGGGGGAAGGTTGAAGGTCAGCCTGGCTTTCCATCTGCCAGGGTTCTGCCCTGCCCAGACCAGCAGTCTGGACCCCAAACCCCAGCTGCCAGATGACAGGTGTGGGGCAGAAAGCCAGCTCCCCAGTCCTGGGACACAGGGAGCCCCAAGACCAGGGCTGGCCTTTAGAGAGATGCAGGTGGACAGCCAGTGCCCCAGCCCCAAGCTGAGCGGGAAGCCCTGTGCATCACTCCCCTCACCGCGTGGCACCCACCCGGTCACAGGTGAGACACTGCACGAGGCTGAGGACGGAGCCATCGAAGATGTCCGAGATGACGCTGCGGTAGCTCTGCTCCTTCCGCCGCCGGCTGCTGGGGACCTGGGCTGGGGGCACCGCATCCTGGGGCTAGACCTGGGACTAGGCCCCGCCCCACCCGCCCGCCTGCCCGCCCGGGGCCAGGTGCAGGCGCTGGGTGGTCACACCTGTACGAGCCACGTGACCGGCTCCCACGTCACCTCCTGGGCCTGTGGGAGGCACCCCCCATCCCCACCAACTAGTGTCCCAGCCACGTTAGGAAGGCTCAGAGACACCGTGTGAAGGACGCGCAGCACAGCCCCTAACAGAAAGTGCTCGCAAACCAAACACCCACACCGGGGGCGCAACCTCCGCCCCCCAACCCCCACCCCGCCCGAGCTCTGGGCGGGGAGGCCCTGCCCGCCTCCCTTCTCCACCCACCCGCTCCTCCGAACCTTTCTTGAGCACGTAGGCCGGCCCCATCCTCACGGGGCTCGCACGATGAGGGCTGCTGGCCAGCTTGGCATGCCCCTCGTGGTGGTGGACGGGGCTGCAGGGCCGGGAGGTGCTGCGCATGTGCGCCTCGTTGTCTGGCTCTGGGGGCGGACAGAGCGAGGGGGACCGTGCTGGGCAGCTGAGCCAGCCCCCAGCCTGGTCAGGAAGACCTCCAGCGCCTCCGAAGGGCACCAAGGCCTGAACCCACCACGTCTCCTCTGTCCTGAGCCCAGCCCACTCCCCAGCCCCTACACAGGACAAGTGTCCACACACTGCCCATTCCTGCTGGGGGCTTGAACTCAGGGCAGGCTCTAACTCCTTCTCCACCAAGTGACATGCTGTTCACCTGATTGCTCACCTAGAGGCCGGGTCTAGTGGGATAGCAGCCCCCTAGAGTAGTGTAAGTCACTCAGTCCTGTCCAACTCTTTGTGACCCCCATGGACTGTAGCCCGCCAGGCTCCTCTGTCCATGGGACTCTCCAAGTAAGGATACTGGAGTGGGTTGCCATTCCCTTCTCCAGGGGACCTTCCAGATCCAGGGATCAAACCCAGGTCTCCTGCACTTCAGGCAGATTCCTTCCCGACTAAGCCCCCCAGGGTAGGGCTGGGGGCCAACGGGGCCGCGGTACCCCATGGCTGGCTGGTACCTGGCGTCCGGCAGGGGCTGGTGGACCGCGGGGAGGGCGGCTGCGTCTCCGGGGCCTGCTGCTCCAGGGCGGCCATGGCGGTGTCCACGTCGGCGTCCTCGTCCACCTGCTCCGAGTTGGTGCGCTGCTGGCCCCAGGAGAGCTTGCGGTCCTTCATGCGCTCCTTCTCAGAGATGGCGCGGCCCGCCTCATCCGCCAGCAGCAGTTCCGCCTCGGCCTGGGAGCCTCCCCCGCTGCGCCCCTGCCCGTCGCCCTCGCCGCGGTCGCTGCTGGAGTCGCAGGACAGGAACTCGTCCTCTGAGGGGCTCCGGTCACCCTCCCGCTTCTCATCTGTGTCGCTCGAGTCCGAGTCCCGCGCCTCAGTCAGCGCCGCCGCTGTGGCCACCACAGGCTCCTTGAGTTCCTCGTGCAGCTGGTCCATCAGGCAGCGCAAGAACTCCTGGGTGTCCTGGAATTCCAGGGCGGCCTCAGCACCAGCACCCCTCCCCAGCAGGGCCCACCTGACCCCCTTCTACTGCCGTTGCTGCTGAGTCACTGCAGTCGTGTCCGACTCTGTGCAGCCCTGTAGACGGCAGCCCACCAGGCTCCTCCGTCCCTGGGACTCTCCAGGCAAGAAGACCGGACTGGGTTGCCATTTCCTTCTCCAGTGCATGCATGCATGCTGAGTTGCTCAGTCGTGTTCGACTCTGGGCGACCCTATGGACAGCAGCGCACCAGGCTCCTCTGTCCACGGGATCCTCTAGGCAAGAACACTGGAGAGGGTTGCCATTGCCTTCTCCAGCCCTTCTGCTGAGGAGGACACAAAGGCTGGGCAGCCAGCCGACCCCTCCCAGTTCTCGCGCTGTGAAGGGGCAGAGTGGACTCGGTGACCCAGGTCTGCCTGTCTCCAGGCTCCTGCTTTCCACCCTGCTTCTGACTCAGCACAGGAGACAGCGGATGTAAGCGTTCAGTCTCCTTGCTCCCAAAAGGAGGGGAAGTGAGTGTGAGCATGGAGCTGAGTGGGACACAGGTGACGCTGTTGGGGGGGTGTGCATGTGAGCACCCGGCTGAGTTTGTGGGCAGCAACGCCAGCCGGCAGGCCAGGCCACCGACAATCTTAACCCACCTCTGGTGCTCTCTGCTCCTCTGGCCCTTCGCCAGCCCCAGTGCCCACGCCTTCCCGTGACTTGTGGCAGGAGGGACAGGCGTCCCACAGGCCTGGGCACGACTCAGTGGCCAGGACAGGAAGTGGGCAGAACAGAGCTGCCACTGCAGGCTAGCTGGGGCCTCTGGTCTCGGCGGTGCTGCCGTGACCCTGACTACTCTGTGATGAGGTTGCAAGCCCAGGGGGAGCCAGGGCAGCGAGGCCTCTGGCACAGCCTTGCCCAGTGGCTCAGGCAGGCGCGGCGCACACAGGAAGTGCTTCAGAAGGTCAGAAGATGATGGTGCAGGCCGCAGGCAGCTGGGGGCCCCTGGTGCCTGTGTGGGGCCACTGGGTTCAAAGTCCAGTCCTATCCCTCACAGTCCCTGACCTGGATGTCAGAAGCAGCCCCTAGGGCCCAACTCCCACCCCCACGAGGTGGCGACTATGCAGTGGCCAGAGCCAGCCGCACACCCAAAGCCTCAGGTCGCTGACATGGAGAGAGGGGCCTTGGTTTCTCAGTTCTAGCTGAGGGAGGGGCTGGCTCCGGGTGGATTTCATCAGCAGAATGTCAAACAGGTTCAGCCCGGGCTGCAAGCCCAGCAGCGAAACCCCCATCTGGGGTAGGACCTGAACGGTCAGCTCAGGGCAGCGGGCAGCACGTGGCTGCATTCTGCTTCACCGTGGGTCCATGATTTTATGCCGTAGAAAGATACCACTGATTCCAGAGGGGTTCTCTAGATTTACAAAAACTTGCCATCAAAATGTCTAGTTTACTAAGAGTGACATTCTGCCTGTGGTTCGGGGAAGGAGAAAGCACAGGCCTATGTGAGTGGTCAGAGGTGCATGCGCCTAGAATCAAGGGTGCCTGAGGTCAGCTCTCCCCTCTGCCTTGTACCAGCTGTGTAACTGATACGTGGTTGCTGGGCAAGGACTTGCCCACTGAACCTCAGTCTCCCAACCTGTCCAGTGGGGAGAACACCAGCAGGTTCTGGGAGGCTCTGAGGTCCTTGCACCCATGAAGGGCTCAAGCAGCAAGTCTGATCCAGGAGTCCCACCCGGCAAAGCAGACCTCTGGTCTTTTCCACACTGGTCTTGGTTTATAGCCCTGGGTGTCCCCCGGGGCAGCTCAGATGGCCTACCTGCTGGGCATAGCCTCGAAACATTGGGTTGACCAACTTGATCCCATGGGACAGGCTGGTGGGAACCACGTAGCTGGGGCTGTAGGAAGACCAAATCCGTTAGTACAGGCGGCGGTCTGCTCTGAGCTACTCAAGCCTGCGAGGGCAGCTGGGCAACCATGCTGGCCAGATCAGGCTCTGTGTGGTGTTTACTGCAATGTCGGGCGGTGCTGGCCCGGCCAGGGACCCCGGCAGGTTTGCACATCTCTAAGGTCAGGAAAGGAAAACATCAAGTCATGGCTCAGCCAGGCAGAGAGCTCTTGACTAGGATGGCATCACGTCCTGCCAGCCCGTGACACGCCTCCTTTAAAATGGTTCTCATTCTGAAACATTTACTGTTGCTTCCTAATTTCAAAAGTCATATATGTTCATTATTTAACAATAGAAAATTTAAAAAAGAAAATTTCAGAAAAGCCCAGCAAAGAATCATCAACACTAGCAGCAGCCTGCAGAGATAACCACCATGAAGATTTCCAGACGTTTCCTTGACAATGCAGACACAAAATTACACTCAGGTAAACACTTGAACGTGGCTTAAAGTTGGAGCTGTATTGCATCAGGCTGTTTAATAATCTGCTTTTAATTTATTTCGATGCACTCACTTTATTCCCAGTTTTAACGTTTTCCTGGATCTACCCCAAGCATCTGGTCTTTAAATTCCTTTTACACTGAGCTAAAGCCCCTGGTCAGTGTCAGCCACCACTTCTGAAACCCTGTTCGACGTGCACAGATGTGGCTGAGACTAGGAGTGGTCACCACGTGTCTCCAGACCTCAGCACATACGCTCTGAAGCGCTGCCAGCTGCAGCCGATGCCAGGTTCAAGTTCTAGCTGCACCTTTCACAAGACGTGTTATCTTGAGCAAGACGCTTGAATCTCCCTGAACCTCAGTTTCCCCAGCTTGTGAGCCAGAGTTGGCTGTGACCTACACCTGGAAGGGCCCCCGTAAGCATGACACAGGGGGAAGCGTGGCCCATGATGATGAGAGGCTGAGGGCACCGGAAGTGCTCCATCAAGGGGCCCAACAGAAAGCCTGTCCCCACGCCCCTGCCAGAGGTCGGGGACTCGGTCACTCACCGTTTCCTGTGCCAGACCTCAGAGACCAGCTTCTGATAACTTTTGCACAGGGCTGGCTTCTTGTCTGTGCGGACCAGGCCTCCACACTCCAAGAAGAACTGGGTGAGCGGGGGGCTGGGGGAGGGGGCAGGGAGCCAGGTCAGCAAAGAAGAGAAGGGGTACACGGCATCATTTACAAAAGCTGGCTGGAGAAGCAAAACTGTCCTGTGTGGAGATATACCAGGGCCCCCCGGAGCCATAAATACCTGTAGGTGACTTGACAGACCCCACCTGTTATGGGGCTGAATTGTATTCCCCCCCCAAAATTCATACTGAAGTCTTAACCCGCCCACCTTAGAATGTAAATGCACTGGAGATAAGGTCTTTCTTTAAAGACTGTTGTGTAAAAATTAGAGGAACCATCACCCCTCCTTTCATCAGCCCCTGCTTAGATACCTTCCTGAGCCTGAAGGCCCCTCCCTCACTTCTTTTTTCTTTGTTTTTGTTACCTCATTACATAAGAAATAGTCATTTATTGTAGAAAAATTAGGAAATACAGATAAGCAAACAACAGTAACTGACCTTAATCCTACCATGTGAGTGAGGATAGCTACTCTGAAGATTCAGGGGCATATCCTTCTAGAATTTTCTATGCATGCAGGGCCCCCATCCCTCCCCTCCTTTTCATAGACACACACACACACACACACACACACACACACACACACACACCCCTTAGTAGGTGGGAGAACCTGAGTGCCAGGCAGAGGAGATGGCCCAGCCTCAGGGAATAGAGAGTATCTTAGATGGAAAAAAATATTTTCACCCCCAAAATGGGACTGCACCATATAAAGGTTCACAACCTTTTTCTACTTATCATATTCTGAACTCCTCCCCGTTTCAGTAAATATTGTCCTGCACCAGTTTTTCCTGAACTCACCGTAAAGCTGGTCTGTACTAAATTTGTGATTTTTATGGGCCTTTAACATGTTTCCAATAAATGGCAGGGTGAGGAACAGCACAGACAGCTCTTTCAACCTCTCTGGGTACTGGTACCTTCTTTAGAAGAAATTCCCATTGGAGGGATTGCTGGGTCATAGGCCAGGTGTGGTTCTGGGCATTTTGATGTGTACCCACATCCAGGCTTCTATGAGCAACACACATGACCCAGCTTGGGCGCGGCAGCTGCTATTCCCAGGGGCCCCCAATGCCCAGATGAGGCGAAACCTACCAGTTGGACAGGGCCTGCAGGGCCGCATTCATGTAGCAGGAGTTGCCGAGGTTCTTCATGCCCGTGAGGCCTGGGAAACCAGCACACATGTAGAGGGAGGGGACAGTGAGCACTCGGAGAGGAGCCGTGGCTCCCGAGCCCCCCCAGGACCTGCCGGGAAACCTGCTGCGTCAGCCGACGGAGTCCTACTCCCTGCAGCTCCAGTTACCTCGGTGGATGGAACCCACGGACCCCTTCGCCCTCCGCCCCGTCCAGCCCACTGTCCACTCTGAGCAAGGGCAGCGACCCGGGTTGAAAGAAGCCGGCCTGCCCCGGGGCACAGGGCTTAGGCACGGCCGAGGGCTGCCAGGCCCCAGGGCCGCACTCCAGGGAAGCCCTCGTGTCACAGAGACTGCCCTACGCCGCCCCACCTGCCCAGGTGGCACAGCTCGCGGGGCTGTTACCTCGTGGCTTCAGGTCATCGTCCTCCGACTCGGACTCTCCTTCGTCCGCAACAGCAATGGGGACGGCTTTCAGAGGGTGGGAGGGCGGCGGAGAGTCCTGCGTCCAAGAACCACGGTGAGAAGTCAGGAAGACTAGTAGGTGAGGACGGAGAGGGGCTGGGGACGGGCCCATGCGTCCATCCCTGTGCTGGCGTGTCGGGGGAGAAGCCCAGACCCCTAACCACTCAGTTAGCCCACCTGAGCAGGGAACATGGTGGTTAAGAGAGGGCATGAGTTTGAGCAAACTCCGGGAGTTGGTGATAGACCGACTGGGAGGCCTGGCATGCTGCAGTCCATGGCGTGCTGCCGTCGCCAAGGGTTAGACACGACTGAGCGACTGAACTAAACTGGTGGCCTTGCCCTGGGAACTCTCTGACTTGTACTTTACTTACAGTAATGAGTAATAATATTTTATTTATAACAAATTTGAGAAAAAAATAGAAACAAAAAAAAACAACAGGCAGCCCAACTTTTCTGAGACAAACACTGTTGATTATTATATCTCTGCTGCATTTAAACTGTTAATACACACACACACACACACACACCCAAAACAGGATTTGTATATACTTTTTATAGACTTTTTTGTAAAAAAAAAAAAAACTCATATATATTGATCACTTAAGTCCACAAATATAATCCATACACATTTACTGAGCACCTATTATGTGACCATCATTGTCAACAGGGAGGAAAGAGAGCACTGTACCCGGACACGTCAGGCCTCTCTGGGGGCTCAGATGCTGATTTAATGAGCCCTCCCTGAGGGTCAGCTCCGCGCTGGGCTCCCCCACCCGCCTCCTCGGAGGGCCTGAACGGCTCCTGGCCTGGTGCACTGCCGGGGAGGGTGTCTGAGTGTTTCCCATGCCTGCCTTGGCCCAGGGCACCCCCAAGGCCTACCCGCTCCCCGCCCCGAGTCACCTCTGCGTCCTGAGCCCTCACACCACCCTGGACAGGGCTGGGGCTCAGCGGGCATTAGCTGACTTGAGCTCTTCAGAGCCACCTGGGCACTCGGAGCGGGAACAGACGCTGTCGGGGACCCGCTGCCCTGCCTTCACCCTTGTTTCGCCGCCGGCTGGCCCCCACACCCCCTCACCTGCTCTGAGAACTTGGGCACGGGCCCAGGCGGGTGGGCCGCCAGGCGCGGCTCCAGGAACACTTCCTTCTCACAGGCGTAGCACCACACCCGGAACGTGGTCAGGTTCACCGTCAGGTTGTGCTTTTTCGCCTGGAGGGCAAGATGCAAAGGAAGGAGAACACACTGGCCCAACAGGTGCTGCGGGCACAGGCGCGGGCTCGGGCTCGGGAAAAATCCCAGATTGTCAGGAATCTCAGATTCTGCTCCCCCCACCTCAGCCAGGCGTGCCAGGGGCTGCGGCTGCCTTCTCTCCTCCTTCTTTGCCATGACTGTTCCTGTTTCACACACACAACCACCAAGGCCCAGAGAGGCGGGTGGAGCCAGGGGGCAGCTGGAGCTGGGGTCTGAGCTCGGGGCCCATGCTCACCTGTGCGTGGAGGGTGCTGTGGTCAGCGAAAGATTCTCCGCAGCCGACGTAGGAGCAGGAGATCTAGGGAGAGACGGAAGGAGAGTGGGGCGGGGGGCTGTGAGGGGGTGTCCCCCGCTGCCACCCCGGGACCCCAGGGACCAAGGCCCGGCCACTGGTTTGCACACCCGAGGTGCGCGCTGGGCACGGCTGGCCGCTACACAGCCGCCCCACCTCTCAGCGAGACGGGCAGTGGGCCCTGGTCTGAGGCCTGGCTGCTGGACGCCCTGACCCGCTCCTCCCTCCACTCACCCTTTTTCCACCAAAACCCCACTCCTGATGGGCCAGTTGGCGGGGCCACACTTTTGGTGGGGGACAGGGGGAGCCTGGGCCTCATGGCTGTTTTCTGACGGGGGACGCTGAATGGGCAGAGGCGGCCGGGGGGCCCTGGGCTGACCCCGTGCCCCATGGTGACCTGCCTTTGGCCTTGCGCTCCCCTCCCCCAGATCCACCCAGCTCCCAAGGCCCAGCTCGTGGCCTCCACCCCAGCCCTGGCTGTCAGACTGCTTCACTGTGGGAGAGCGCTGGTGCACCCTGAGCAGTGGTCAACCACACACCAGCTGGTGAGGCCTTTCAAGGGAACGGCCTTTGGGCGGCGTCACTTTCTGCGTCAGGTTCCATCTCGGTCTCTCAGGGGGCGTCTGTGGGCTCCCAGGAGGCAGGGCCGTGACTCCCACTTCCTGCCGTCCCCGGGGCCCTAGGCCATGTCCTGCAGTGCAGTTTACCCTGAGCGACAGGCCCAAAAGGACGAGGCCAGAGCCCTACGGAGGCTCCCGTGTCTTCCGCAGAGAGACTTGAACGTGACCTTTGTGCCCATTCGCTGCCTTTTTTTTGTCTCTCCTTGTATTTGTTTTCAAATAAATTTTTAGTAAGATTATGAACGTGAAAGTGAAGTTGCTCAGTCGTGTTCGACTCTTTGTGACCCCATGGACACCAGGCTCCTCCATCCATGGGATTTTCTAGGCAAGAGTACTGGAGTGGGTTGCCATTTCCTTCTCCAGAGAATCTTCCCAACCCAGGGATCGAACCAAGGTCTCCTTTAGTGTGATATACACTTGTGGCAAAGTTGGAAAACACGGCAAAGTTATAGAGAAAAATGAATTACCTGTAATTCTGCCCCCCCACCCCCAGAGAAAATCATCACTTGTTCACACGTTTACTGTTACTCTTTTGGGGGAGCATAATAATCACAACCAGATTTTACTGGACACTGTCTACGGGCCACAAACCATGTTAAGCCCATCACAGGCACCATCTCGCCAAATTCTACCCTAAGAGGGCGGTCTACAAGGTGGGGGCAGCCATCAGTGTTGCGGCCTCTGCTTTAGAGATAGCAAAACAAAGACCCAGACTGGCCTGGGTGTGTGTGTGTGTATGTGTGTGTGTGTGTAAGTGTGTGTGTGTATGCTCAGTCACTCAGTCATGTCTGACTCTTTGCAACCCCATGGACTGTAGCCCACCAGGCTCCTCTGTCCATGGGATGCTCCAGGTAAGAATACTGAAGTGGGTTGCCATTTCCTCCTCCAGGGGATCTTCCCGACCCAGGGATCGAACTCTTGTCTTCAGCGTCTCCTGCATTGCAGGTGGATTCTGTACCACTGAGTCACCTGGGAAGCCCCAGCCGAGGGACAGACTGCCACTAACAAGTGCCAGGGTTCACAGCCAAGATGCTACATCATCTCATATGCACGTGCTGAATAGAAATTTCCCCTTCATGCCGATGGGTTCATTCAGTCCAGAGTCTTCTCTAGCCTGCTTTTCCCTCTTCGTCTTTAATAGTTGCAAGGGCAGGCAGCCCAGGGGCTCGCACACTCTGGGGCCCTCTTGGCTTGGGCACCACACCCGAGACAGCCATGCCCTATGTCCCTGCCCAAGGTTTCAGGCCATGCCCATGGAGGACAGGTATTCCCAGCCCAGAGTCTGGACCCAGCTCCAGGCCCCCAACAGCTGCAGGAAACTTACCTGGAGACAGGCCCACAGGTTGGGTCCAGAAACCCCACATGACTGGCAGGTGCTCTGTGTGAGGTGGGGAAAGAGACGAAGAGGAGGGTGTGAGTGGCCGCAGGATGTCCCGGCCCATGGGGCCACTTTAAGCTTTACTGTTTGAATTTTGTTTTTTCACGTGCCTGAAAAAACATCTTCAGTACAATCACTTACAGCTTATCAGGGAATGTTTAACAGCAGGATTCCTGCGTGCTGTTTCTCATAAATCCTCTGTTGCTTATCAGCTTCTGCCAGAAGCGAGCAGAACTGCACTCAGCTCTCAGGACTGAGGTCCTAAGATGAGACAGGCTTGAATCTCCTTCAGGAAACATTCTCCTTATGACAAAACTGCCCAGTCTCAATCCTCTTTCTTGAGATGTGGGTTGACTCCTGACCTTGTGACCATTATTATCGCTTGTTCTCTTGGTAACGGGTGCTGCATGTTTGGTTTTCTGATCTTTATCATTGTCGAAATAAATTTCTTGTACCATAGCCTATATATGCTCACAGAAAGACCATTAAAGCACCTTTGCTCCATCAGAGCTTGGGTCCCTGTGTCTTTCTTTTTTTTTTCTCTCTCTCTCTCTCTCTGGCTAATTCTCTGGAGCGTAGAAACCCATCGTGCTCACTCTCTTGTCTGGGCTTCCAAGACCCCCTAGAGAAGGCACCCTGTGCCTTCAGCCCCTCGAGAGGGTGCCCAGTGCCTTCGTGAGTGATGCAAGCCCTGTGTCAAGACCTTTATTGGTTCTCTGCGTAAACCAGGGAATATCAGCCTCTTTCTCTCTTTCACTTTCTTATCGTCAACTCCGGACTGCCAGGTCCCAGTCCATTAAAGGATTTCAACAAAAGCTTAAGCAAACAGACCCCTTAACATGCTCTCATCACACCTTCTACTCTTTCACGACACTCATTTATTTAAGCCTTTCTGCCCAGCTAGACTATGGGCTCCATGAAGGAGAGATGGTCTGTTTTGCCTACCCCTGCGACTTCACAGAGTCTGGTACAAATCACATCAGTATATTTGTTGACCAGAGAAACACCCATGTATCTGTTGATCAGGATGACAGAGCCTGCTTCTGGTCCACTGATATCTCTCTTCCCTGCTTTAAGAAAAGAATCTATGTATTTTGGCTGAGCACATGGTCAGTGAGCTACAGACTATATGTCCTAGCCCCCACTGTGATCATGGGGCTCAGTTCTAGTCGACAGCATAGAAGCAAAAAGTGACATGTGCCACTTCTGAGTTTTGCACAACCCTTGGTCCCTCTCCTGTTTCCACTGGCTGGAATGCAGATGTGATGGCAGGAACTCAAGCAACCACTAGGGACCTAGAGGTGAATGCCATGTGTTGAGAATGACAGATCCACTCTATCAGAGCTACCTGCATCTGGACTGCTCAATGAGAAAAGTAAACCCCTATCTCATTTAACTCACTATATTTCAAGGTCCTTTCATTGTCATGTAAACTGACCTAAGTAATTTTGTCTGTGCCTGTCTAGAACAGCAGTTTCCAGCTGAGCTTCCGCAATACCCAGTGTGTCTCTGCCAGCTGTGAGATGAATTCTCAGCACTGGTCTCTGTAGCAGTTACAGGGCTGATCCCTGGTGAGGGATCACAACGAGGTATCCAGCTAAGTTCTTTGGACCTTGCTCATGTAATCCTTATCACAGTGTCTGCAACAGGTCCCAAGACCCCCTTCTTACAGATGAGAAATGGAGGTTTGGAGAGGCCATGACCCTACCGTCAGAAGCACTGTCAGCTGAGGAGTCAGGGTCATCAAACTTACGGGAAAGGTCGAGTTTCCTCCCAAGGGTGGCCACGTCGACCCTTAAGCCTCCATGGGAACTTCTTTCCACTAAGCCCAGATTCTGGCTGTGTTTGTAAAAATCCTGAACATGGCTCTCTCAGTAAGGTTGAGAAGGTGCAGCTCATCCCATCAGTGGGGCTGAGGTTTGCAGTCTGTGTCTTAGTGTCTCTTGCCAAGGATGCTAGGGGGCAGGAGACCAGTCTACTTGGTCGACTCAAAGTTGCTGCTCCTGACCTTTCCAAATTTGTCATCTCTTTTGTGACTTTCTGATTTCACAGTTCACTCCCATCTTCCCAAGTTTTT
>SJYQ01001907.1:6016-35977 GCA_006410935.1 Redunca redunca | reverse complement strand
CTGCCGGCTGGAGGCAGGAGAGGCTGGGGGGTTAAGTGCATACTTGGGTCTCGAGCCCCAGATCTGTCACGTACTGGCTGATGACCCGGAGAAGCTACTTAGCTGCTCTGAGCCTCACCCTCTTCTCCTGACGATTGGGGAGAGAGATAACACCTTCCGGAAGGGTTGCTCAAAGGATTCACGGAGGAAATATCAGTGAAATGCCTGGCCCAGGGACAGCAAGTGCAGGGAGATGATTAGAATTCAAGCGCTGGGTGTGACGATGAGAACTGTTGATAGGGAAGATCCAAGGGTGCTTCCTGCACTTGGGGAGCTGCCTGTTAGGGAATCTAAAACCGCAGTCCTTCTGTTGAGACCAGCTCCCTGACCTGGAGACCACTCTACACCAGGGGGCAGCAGCGGGCAGGGTGGAGAGGCTAGGTCTGAAAACCAAGTAGAAAGGCAAAAACAGAAGGGGACGGTGCTCTTCTCTGGGCAAGCAAGCTCCCTCTTCTCAAGAGCTTCAGAGAGGCCAGGTGACCCAAAGGCCAAATATCTCACTTCCTATGAGAAATCTCACTTAGAGAAGAATCTTGAAACTCCAAAATACTAGAGGAGGAAGTCAGAGCAGCAGCTCCTCTAGAAAATGTTATTTGAGAATGAGAAAGTCACAAAGAAGGGCAGGCAAACCAAGCTAGGAAGGGGTCTGAAAGATGTTCGCTAAAGTACCAACAGTGGTGTAACTGGCTGATAGATTTCATAAGAGCTGTATGGTTGTTGCTTTTTTTTTTTTTTTACAATTATAAAAACAAAACTCAGATGATATACTTTTTAAAGTACAAGGTATAGGAGCAAAATAGAAGGCTTCCCTGGAGGCTCAGTTGGTAAAGCATCTGCCTGCAATGCAGAAGACCCGAGTTCGATCCCCGGGTAGGGAAGATCCCCTGGAGAAGGAAATGGCAACCCACTCCAGTATTCTTGCCTGGGAAATCCCCTGGACAGAGGAGCCTGGGAGGCTACAGTCCATTGGGTCACAAAGAGTCGGACACGACTGGGCAACTTCACTTCACTTTCTGGTGACTCAGTGCTAAAGAATCTGCCTGCCAATGCAGGAGACAAGAGTTTCACCCCTGGGTCGGGAAGATCCCCTGGAGAAGGAAAATGGCAACCCACTCCAGTATTCTTGCCTGGGAAATCCCATGGACAGAGGAGCCTGGGAGGGTTAGAGTCCATGGGGTCACAAAAGAGTTGGACATGACTTAGCAACTAAACAACAATAGCAATAAAGTAAAATAAACTGCTGATGACATTGTGGCAAACTTCCATCCTGACGCTCCTGTATAAATACGCATCCTGTATAATTCTTCTCTTTTTATTTTCTGACCAAAACATTTAATTAACAAAAAAATATTACAATAGCAGAGAAAATAATAATAACAATAAAGAGAAATTAGAAGTGGGAATCAGGGTAGAAAGCAACGCAAAGGCTTTGGTTTCTAGGAGGCCAACGCACCAGCTGAGCTGGCTTTAGCCCCAGCGCCTTCTGAGCTTTCCTTGGCTGCTGGCTTCTCGTCTTCCCCCATGAGGCTGTGCTTTTCCCGGAGTCCATTCAGCTCTTCTCCCTCTGCCTGAGACTGGCGTGCCAGCGTCTCAGTGGTCTCCTGTATCTGCTCCTTGTAGTTCTCCAAGGCAGGCAGCACCTCTTTGACAGTCCGCTCCACCAGCACCCCTCCAACCGTGCGGTAGCACTTGCAGGTTTCACCTGCCTCCTTCAGAGTATCAGTCACTGGGCTGTGCTCATCCAACTCCATCTCCAGCTCAGCTGCTTTGGAGGCCAGGCCCCGCTGTTCCTGCCTAAGATGTCTGAAGCCAGCAGTCACCTGCTCTGCGGACACCGCCCCCTTCCCCGAGCCGCTCCCGCTGCTCTTGCCGGCGCGACCACCGTTCTCCGCCATCTTCACCGCCTGCTAGCTAATTCTTCTCTTTTTTAAATCAGAAGGGAAAAAAGCTATTTCAGTTTGAAAAGCAAATGAACCCAGGGAACTCCTGGGTGTGCTGGGCAGCTCTGTATTTTGGCTGCGGTGGTGGTGGCATGGATCTGTATGTATTTGTATGTATTAGTTGCTCAGCTGTGTCCGACTCTTTGCAAGCCCACGGAATACAGCCCTCCAGGCTCCTCTGTCCATGGGATTCTCCAGGCAAGAATAGTGGAGTGGGGTGCCATTCCCCTCTCCAGGGGATCTTTCTGGCCCACGGATCAAACCCAAGTCTCCTGCATTGCAGGCAGATGCTTTAACATCTGAGCCGCTAGGGAAAATGGCCTGGAACTGAACACACACACGTGCACACACACACACAAACACAAATGAGTGCAGGTAAAACTGGTGAAATCTGAATGAGTTCCCTGGGTGTACCGGTCTCTCTGCTGGTCATGATGCTGTACTATGGATACACCAGAGAGGCGGTACCACTGGGGGACCTCCTGGCACATTTTTTGGCAACTTACTCTGAATCTATAATTATCTCAAAAGAAAATATTTAAAAATAAATAAGCAAATGCTGCTGCCACCCAATATTTTAGCAAAAATTGTACTCAGGAACCTGGCTTTTGACTCTAGCTCCAAACTGTTACCGAGAAAAAGGGCCCAATCAATCAAAGAGGCAGGAGAAGCCAACAGGGCTCTAATCAAAGGCAGAGGTTGTGCAACCACCAGAGGGAGGTGGACCCCCCAGCGCCCTCCTGCAAGCCCCTCCCCACCCCCAAAAGGTCTGCCAGCGCTGAACTGGCCCAGACTCCATGCCAGACAGGAGTGACTGGTGCTGATGAGGGGCCAGACTTAGTATTTTCCATGCATTCTTCCCTTGAAAGATTCCCCGGCCCTCTCAGAGGCTGGGCTTTGCCCCGTTTTATAGATGACTAAACAGGACACCTTCTGGTCCCAGGTCTTGCAGACAGGAGCTCCAGGACTGAGGCCAAAACCCAAGCAGGTCAGACTCTCGCCCGCTCTTTGGAACTTACAGAAAATGCAAACACAGGCGGAAGGAGACAGAAGTGTGTAGCCCACCCCCAAGCACTCATCACCTGGCTTCACAATTAATCCATGGCCAACCTTGCTTCATCTCAACCTGCCACTTCCTCCTCTGTGCAGCAAATCCCAGATATCACATCATTTCATCTGCATACGTTTTTCTATGAGACTTGAAAAAGGAAAAAAAAAACAAACCACATAACCAAGATTCTATCATTTCACCTAAAAAGAAAAATCTATACTTCCTTCTTGGTCCGTGTGTAAGGGTGACACCTGAGTGGGAGAGGCTGAGGGCCTACCTCTGTGCAAAGCAACAGCCCCAGGAGGCAGTCACCCTCCGCATTCTTCGGTCCCGGCCAACAGTGGTGAGTTGCTGCGCTGGGCTGGGGTGAGCACAGGCTTCTGCTGGGGAACCTGGGAAGACAAACCAGCACACTTCATGTAGTTCTGCTAACCTTAAAAATCACTCTCGAGGCTTCCCTGGGGGTCCAGTAGTTAAGAGTCAGCCTTGTGATGCAAGGGACACCAGTTTGATCTCTGGTCTGGGAAGATCCCTACATGCCTTGGAACAACTAAGTCCTTGAGCCACAACTGCTGAGCCTGTGCTGAAGGGCCCAGGAGTGGCACCTACTGATGCCCGAGCACCTAGAGCCTGTGCTCTGCAGCAAGGGAAGCCCACACACCGCAACGGAGGGTAGCCCCTGCCGGTTGCAACTGGAGAAAGCGTGCTCGCAGCAACGAAGACCCAGCACAGCCCACATCAAAATAAAATACATAAATAAATCTTGAAAAAGAAACACTCTCAACACCAAGCATAAGCCATAAACAGCCCACAGTTCCTCCTGCGGGGCGGGGGTGNGGGGGTGCGGGGGGCGGGGCAGAGCCGGGAGTGAATTTTTGGACATTTGGGGCATCCACAGGTTAGACATACTCCCCAGTATGTCTCCAGGGACAGTAAAAACATACCACTGCTGGGACGGCTGAAGAAGGCTTGGGTGGAGCCGGCAAATAGGGTCAGCCCTCCCCCCGGGGGGGGGTGTCAGACCCCTCACTAGTCACTGCTGGGCATTACCTTTGTGATCCCTGAGAGACGGTTCAGCAGCAGAGGGCCATGGGAGGCCGCTCCGACAACTGCTCCCCGCTGGACCGGAGGATCCACCCTTTCACGAGTGCCACTGAGACCCTCAGATCATCCTTCCAGCCTCCCAAGAACTTTCCACTGCTCAGAACCCCTGCCCCCCGGGTCATGAGCAAGCCTAGGCTACCGACACAACAGGGTGCGTCTGCTCGTCAGCACTGCCCCCCTGCCTTGGTGGGCCACGTCTTCTAGGTGCGGGCAGTTCAAAGAGGGAGATCGGTTAGAAGCTACCATTTAAAACAGTCACGAGACAATGACGGGGCTCAAGGTTCTGAATTCCAAGCCTTCTCACTTGAAGTCAGACTTCTAGTTTTTTCGTTTCCACTGAGCTCAGGTGTGCTGGGTGGCTGCCAGCTTCACACTATTTTAAGCTGCAGTATGTGGGTTTTTCAGTGTCTTTGGTATGTGCCCCATCTCTTGGGCTAGATGGTGAAGCCAGGTCATGAGTGGGAGACTCCATGCCAGGAACACTGCCCCAAACAAGGATGACAGTTGACAGGCCCACTCCTGAGTCACAGGTGCCATCAGACGACTCAGATTCTTGCAACTTCAGTTGAAAGAAGAAGGAGAAAAGAAGCCCCGTGGCAAACAAACCTGTGTACTGTCGCTGCCCCTGCTTTACGGATGAAGAAACAGAACCAGAGTTTAAGGAGCCAGGAACCTGGCCAAGATCAATCCTGGGCGAGTAAGCAGTGGGCGGGGAACTGACTGGTCTGTCCAGTGCACAGCCTTGCTGTAAGTCAGGGGTCAGCAAACTTTTTCTATAAAGGCCCAGGTAGGAAATATTTTAGGCTTTGCGGGCCATGCTGATCTTTATCACGTACATTAATTTTATTAAAACCAAACCAAACAGCCTTTTTCTATTTACAGGCTAGGCAGGAGAAGATGAAACGTTTTAATCCAGCACAGAAATTAATGTGGCAGAAACAAAGGAGTGAAGAGGAGACCCTTTTCTGGATGAGTCATGGGGTGAAGAGCTGCACTCTCAAGCCAGCCAGGTAGCAGCCTGGGGCACTTCCTGGGTTGGGGCTTCCGGGACCTCTCAGGGGCTGATGCCCTTCTCTGAAATGGCCCCTAAGTGCCTTGTTTACGCTCTGTGGGCCTGGAGATCTCCAGGGAAGGAGGTTCTGCTCCCCAGGGTCCTCTCAGGGATCTGGGGAGAAACAAGCACAGACCCAAGAGGGGAACCTCATGTACCGAGGATGCCAGACACAGGTTCCTCTTATTTTCGAAACTTTAAAGATGATACTTAAAAGTAACCTATTAGGGTCTGTATTACAAAAGCAACACAAATTCATCATAGAGTTTATAGAAGGGACTCTCCTGATGATCCAGTGGTTAAGAATATAACAGATTTAATTTGTATACAGCTTTTGGAGGTTTATATTGTTTCCCACGTGACTAAATTTCTTTTCAACTTCATTGCTAGGCTTCCCCTGTGACTCAGCTGGTAAAGAATCCACCTGCAATGCGGGAGACTTGAGTTGGGAAGATCCCCTGAAGAAGGGAATGGCTAACTACTCCGGTATTCTGGCCTGGAGAATTTCATGGACTGTATGGCCCATGGGGTTGCAAAGAGCTGGACACGACTGAGTGTGCTTATATGTTTCCCACATCACTTAATTTTTTTTTTCAACAACTTCATTTCTCGTGGCTGGATAATATTACACCACACATAATCTAAGCTCTACGATACCTTACTGAATCACTCTCCTACTGGGAAGCACAGGATATTTGTGTGAGTGTGTGTGTGTGTGGCAGTGACGATTATTTTAGAATGTAAGTCTTTGACTGTATCTTTAATCAAAAGAAGAATTACTGGGTCAAAATATTTGTTTTGAAAGTACTAGATAGGTACCGACAAATTTTCCTCCAGAAACATTATATAAATTTATTGGCCTCCCAACAGTGTCTGAGCAACATAGAACGTTTAAGGCTTACTAGTATTTTTTTTAAAGTTAATGTTTAAAAATCAGTTTATAGAAACAGACTCACAGATATAGAAAACAAACTATGGTTACCAAAGGGGAAGGCAGGGAGGAATATATTAGGAGGTTGGGATAAGTATATACACACATTACTATATATATAGTATATATATAGAGATAACCAACAAGGACCTACTCTATAACACAAGGAATTATACTCAATAGTTTGTAATAATCTACAGGGGAAAAGAATCTGAATAAAACGTAAGTTCACATGTGTGTGTATAACTGAAGCACTGTGCTATACACCTTAAACTAACATGACATTGTAAGTCAACTAGACTTCAATTTAAGAAAACCAGTTTATATACGGGGAAATGTCGAGTGGTAGCATCAAACACTAGATGCTTAGCATTCTATGCAGGACCTGAAACATCTGAAGTGCACAAGTCTGCAAGGATCACACTTTGATGACCCCAGCCATCTAAAAGCTGTCATTTTGCTTTATCTTGGTCCCCAGTCAACGCTGACCAGGCACCTTCCAGGGTGATGGGGAACAAGCCAGGCACAGGTGCTGCCCTCGCAGGACACAGAGTTCCCTGTTTCAACACCAGGGTGCCTGTGCACAGCCACGAAGGATGTTATAATCGCTAATGGGAGCCACTTTCTGTTCTAACCGCAGTCAGCTGCTCCGCAGGCGTCACCCCTGGAGTTGACTACAAGCACGGAGGGCAATGATGGGGACAGCTAGCCCTGCGTTCAGCTCCTCGATCTTGTCACTCACGAGCTGTGTGTCTTTAGCAAAAATCACCTATCCTCAGTTTCCTCATCCAGGAAAATGGGGACAAAGACAGCAAGTGGGTGGTGGGGTGACTGAGAGGATGAGGTGGGACAACACATAGCAAGGATTTAGCGTAATGACTTCTGATCATAGGGACTTGCTCAGAGTTTGTATTTATCTGCACAGCAAGCACCTCCCTACTAGTCCAGTGGCTAAGATTCCAAGCTTCCAACACCGGGGCCCCAGGTTCATCCCTGGTCAGGGAACCAGATCCCACATGCTGCAATAAAGATCCTGTGTGTAGCAACTAAGACCCAGCACAGCCAAATAAATAAATTTTTTTTTAATAAATTTTTTAAAAATGAGGAAGAACGTTCAAAAAATGCTTGGTACTATAAAGTTTGTTGTGGCGCTCAGTCACTCAGTCGTGTCCGACTCTTTTTGACCCCATGGACTGTAGCCCGGCAGGCTCCTCTGTCCGTGGAATTCTCCAGGCAAGAATACTGGAGTGGGTTGCCATTTCCTCCTCCAGAGGATCTTCCCAATCCAGGGATCAAACCCAGGTCTCCTGCATTAGCAGGTAAATTCTTTACCACTGTGCTGCCTGGGAAGACTGTAAAGTATGTTACTGGCTGTATTTTTGGTTTTGTTTTAAATTATGTATTTATTTATTTTAAATAAAAGGTAATTAAGTCATACTAATGTAGGCAGAAACCAACACAACATTGTAAGGCAATTATCCTCCAATTAAAAATAAGTAAATTATCCCCCCAAAAGTAGTTAAGTTCAGTGAGGTCTTTAGGGTGGACCTTAATCCAGTGTGACTGGTGTCCTTATCAGAGGAGGGGATTTGGATACACCAAGAAGCACCAAGAGAAAGGACCATGTGAGGACATAGCAAGAAAGTCGCCATCTGTAGGTCAAGGGGAAGCCTTAGAAGAAATCAAACCTGCTGACCTCCTTCTTGGACCCCCAGCCTGAAGAACTGTGAGAAAAGAAAGTTCTGCTGTGTAAGTCACCCAGCCTGCGGTACTTTGTTATGGCGGCCCTGGGAAACTGACACAGTGTTAGATCAACATTACAATTTCTGATGACGGGGACGTCCCTGGCTGTCTAGTGGCTGAGGGTTCACCTTCCAATGCAGGGCATGTGGGTTTGATCCCTGGTCAGGGAACTTGGATCCCACATGCCTCTGGGCAACTAACCCAAGCTCTGCAACTAAGCCCTGACGTAGTTTAAAAAAAAAAGTTTCTCAAGATGAAAACCATTTTCTGGTTATGTATCCTTGTTCTTAGATAATTCCTCCTAAATAATGAAGGGCAAAGGGTCATGATATCTGCAACTTACTCTTAAATGGATTGGCAAGAATAATTCTGATGATGATGAATATATAAATACATAGAAAGTAAATGGGGCAAAAATGTTAACAGTTGGTGGGTATTGGTGAAGGGTAAATAAATTTTATTTTATGACTCTTTTTACTTGTCTGGGTTTGATTTTTTTCAAAATAGAAACTTTTTTTTTTTTCTGTTTCAAATTCTTTATTACAAATCATGGTTGCACAATTTGAGGCTGGTTAAATACCACTGGCTTTCCATTTTTCTTTGAAGATTTTCCAGATCACTACACGCAAGTGACCACGAAAATATTTGGCGTTTTAAAATTTTGAAACACTGAACACGCACTTACATGATCAAAATAGAAACTTTTTAAAGATTCCTTTTATCTCACTTACGATGGGAGCAGAAAAGGGTGGTCTTTTGGAAAAGGTAACCTTAACTCATGTCAACGGATGTCAGCTTGAGCAAGCTCTGGGAGTTGGTGATGGACAGGGAAGCCTGGCATGCTGCAGTCCATGGGGTCGCAAAGAGTCGGACATGCCCGAGCAACTGAGCAACAGCTCAACAACAGGAGCTCCAGGACCGAGTGCCTACTCTGAGCCAGGCATGACGCGCAGCGCTTCACTACACACTCTCGGGTAAGGACCGCTGCTTCTTATTTTCTGGAGGAAGAATGGAGGCTCTGAGATGGGAAGCCACTTGCCCAAGACCACAGAGCAAAGGAGTGGGACAGCAGGAAGTGAGCCAGGTGGGGTCGCCTTCCCCTCCTTCCCTCTGTGCAAAGTAAATGGAAAGGACGCAGCAGGTGTTTAATGAAGACTGAAAAGGAAAGAAAGCTCCACTGCGCGGAGGCCTGGGTTTGGGCAGGGCCCTCCTGAGAGCAGCAGCTCCACGGTGCTGTTGAGAGTCACCGCCCCGTAGCTGGCACTCGAGATGCCAGCCAAGGGGCTGTGCCTCCGCTACAGACACCGGGGCACCTCTCCCTCCTGACCCACCAGACCTACCTCCTCTCGGCGATGAGAAAGCAGGAGGAGAGGAGACAGGCTGGCAGGACTGGCAGAGAGCCTGCCCACTGCAGGCCCCGGATGAGACGTCTAAGAGGCTTCTTCGTCCTGAAAAAGGGCGGGTGAGTGGCCCCCGCTCCCCGGGGCCTTTGTGGAGTGTTGGGGAAAGTCACCCCCACTTCAGCCCCGCAGAGGGGCGCAGGCAGTGAGGCAGCACATCTGGGCCTGGCACCACCGCTGAGACCAGGCCTCAGGGGCCCATTACTCATCAACTTCCTGGAGGTTCTGGCTACATCCTTCTGCCAGCTGAGAGCCCAGATCCTCAGGATTTAAAGGCGATGCTGCCAACTCCAGCACCAACACAAGGACACCCCCCTGCCCTGATCCTCACCACACTGGCCACCCCACACACCTGTGCCCACACCTTTCCATGCTCCCCTCTACCCCACAAAACATGTCCCCTTTCCCTCCCCCTCCTGCCTGCTCCCCACTCTACTTCCAAGCCACCCTTTGCCCCCAAATTCCTCTCTTTAACAGACTTAATATGCCAAGTCCACTGTCCTTCCACCTCTCAAGGCAGGACCCTCACCCCTTCTTTCTTGCCAAGTTCTGCTTGCCCCCATTCAGGATGGCCCTGTGAACTGGAAACGGATACTAACAGACCTCATGAAATCCTCACAAGCACCCTGGAGGTCAGGCAACATTGAGAGCAAAATCCATCTCCGCCTCCATCACTAAAAGAGGGAAGGCTGAGGCTCAGAGAGGGGAAGCAACTGGCTGGGGGTCACACAGCTACAGAGCTTCTGAGCCAGGATTCAAACCCAGGAAGTCAGTGCTCTGAACTGTCAGCTACCAGCTGCCAAACAGCTTGGCGTGAGGATGATGACCTTCATCTCCTCGGACCCAAATGCCCAACCCCAAGGGTGGCTTCCCCGGCCTTCTTCACAAGCACCTCTTCTGAGTCATTCTCCACACAGCACTTTTTTCTGCTCAATTTCAGTTCCTTAAGTTTAGGTTAACATCCCTGCACGGCCTGAAGCCCAGTACTGCACTCTGTCCAAGGGGCCCTAAGAGCCCATTAATTGGGGTTATGGCTGCTCCATGCTGGCAGTCCCTGGGGGCTGACAGGCTAGAGGCAGTGACTGGCCCACGTCACTGAGAAGCTGCAAACCCTGGAGTAAGTAAAAGCAGAAACTCAGACCAGGACCCCTAAAACCCCGAAGCAGGAGAGGATTAGAGAGGTTCATGCTGAAGTCACACAACCAGTGGATGGCAGAGCAGGTGCTCTGGTGGGGAAAGGCTCCTGCCCAGGCTCACACAGCAAGCTGGCAGAACTGGTCCTTGAACCCAGGACCAACAATTCAGTCCACTGCTTTGTCATGTTACTGACCAAACCACAAACCAGAACACCAATTTAAATCTGCAAGTCAATTCTCTCTCTCAATCCTGATTCCCTCCCCTTGCTCTACTTTTTTTTTTTTTTTTTCCATAGCATCACCTTTTAACACCTTCACATAGTTATCAGGCTATCTGAACATAAAGTCCATGAGTTCAGGGGGTCTTTAGTCTCTTTTGCTCCCTGACGTATTTCAAGCACCCAAAGCAGTGCCTGTTCTGTATACTGAAAGCTCAGTAAATATTTGCTGAATAAGTAAGTCTGTCCCACAAACACTCAGTGAATACTTACTATGGCCAGGCTGTGAGCTGCAATCATTTTGCGGGATTCCCAAATCGACCTAGACATTGATGCTCACTGAGACAAGCCCACATTTCACCTGGTTCCAGGAGCCAGTGCACAAACCCAAACTCAAGCCAAACCTGGACTCTTTCTTCAAGAACCAAACCTTCAAACCAAACTAAAAACATGGCATTTCTCTGAACTGAAGAGAACTCAGATTTCCCACAGGCTCCCTCCGAGAAGCAGTTTCAACCCACCCCCTAAAAGGCCCACCAAAGTTCAGAGGATCTGCAGCCTCTCAGCCCAGCCACAGGCTGCCAGATCCACTCCTGCCACTTCTGCAGCATCCCTTCTGCTAAACTTGACTCAGTCAGACGAGGTTATCAGTGGGCACGCTGGTCTTGCCCAGCAGGGACAGTACATCTGTACCAGATGGTCCTCCCTGGGATATCAGCAGAAACGTCCTTGGCCTTGCAGCCCTCTCCTTAGTGCTGTCCAGTACCCACTGGTGGGAGGGCTCCTGGGAGGGCAAAACTGGAGCCAACTCTGAGAGCGTGAGAGCTGCAGGCGTCCACTCCCTGGGTTCCTGCGGCAGTTCCCAAGGAGCCTCTCCTTCAGCCATCACAGACAAGGGGCCCAGTGACTCCCATGTGCATTTGGGTTTGGTTGAACTAACTGCAAGGGGCTAGACCTGGACACTTGTAAACTATGGCTTTTCATCAAAGCCACACGGCTGTTCCAACAAGTCCAGAGTCTACTATCTGTCTCAGTACACAGAAGACGACAGCAACCTCAGAGGAGACTGATCCAGAGAACAGTAAGGCATTCCAGAAGTGCTGTCCTACTTCCAGATGGTCTTCCCGAGGAGGGAACCTGCAGAAAACCAACTCTTACTGTGCCAGGTACTGTGCGCAAGGTGCAGCGGCGATGGAGGCCTGTAACTGATTTCTACTCCCCCTTCCAGCTGTGTTCCCTGAGGTACATACTGCCTCTCTGAGCCCTGGTGTCTTCCTTGGCAAAATGAGAAACAATAATTGAATCTACTTCCTAGGATTGTTGGATGAGTTTAATGAAATAATGCTGAGTCCAGTGCCTGTCACGTTAAGTGCTTAATAAGCGGTAGTTCTTGCTAAGGAAAGGACAGACATATTGAAAAAAGGAAAACTAATAAGGGCTTCCTAGATGTCCCGTAAGCCATTATTTATGCATTTAGTTACATCCTAAGCGTCGGTTGATTCCTGTTTTTCAAATAAACTTAATCCTCAGAGCATCCTCGGGTAGAAGGGGCGGAGGCCAGAGCGACAGTCCTCGTGACAAAGGACGAACACAAGGCTCCCGAAGGTCCCGGGAAGCGGCCAGCAAGCACCCTCTGCCCTCAAACCCTCCCGAGTGGGTTCAAAACACCAGGCACGACTCTCCTCCGGGAGAAGTGGCTGGAAGCGATCGTTAGCGGGGGAGTCGGGGCTGCGGCTTTAATTCATCAGGGCTAAGAAGTGGTCATCTTTTGTCCCTACAGGAAAAAAAAATTGCACGTCAGGGCCCAGACCCGGAGGAAAGAAGTCAACGGTCCGAGACGCCACAAGCGTGCTTTCAACGCTGGGGCAGGCCCAGGCAGAAATGAAAGAGACGGCGCCCCCTCTTCCGTAGCCTAGGGGCTCGAAGTGGGGCGCCCGGGGCCCGAGAAGATACCCTGGGCGCCGGCCGGAGGAGGGGTCAGGGCGGTGGCGGCCGAGGGGGGTCCCGGGCTTTGCTCACCTGGCCGCGGCGTTCTGCGCACCAGGCAGGGCCAGGTCCCCGCCGGCCCGGAGCCGGACTGGGGTCGCCCCTGCTCGGAGAGACCCGGCCCCCTGAAACAGCCGGCGGCGGCCCGGAACTCACCTGCAGTCACAACCGCGCCGCCACCGCCGCCTGTCAGTCAAGCGCACCCTCCGAGCCGCGGGCGCAGGGTCTTGAGGCCCAGCCAGCCGCGCCCCGCCTCCTCCCCCCTGGGCTGCCCAATCGGGAGAGGCCGACGCCACGGACGGGGGCGTGGTCAGATGGGCGTGTGGGCCGGGGGCGGGGCCGGAGCTGGGGCGGGCCCGGGTTGGGCCGGCGCTCTGACCTCACAGCCGCGCGCCGGAAGTAGCCCAGTTCTCGGCACAGAGGCTTGGCGGCTCTGGACCGCGGTGCCGGTGTGACTATGCCGGTCACCGGGAAGACTTTCCGCCGGCGCCGCGCCGACTCGGAGTCGGAGGAAGACGAGCAGGACTCAGAGGAGGTTCGGTGCGTTTGGGGCGGGATCCTACGGGGCAGGAAGAGAGAGGCAACCTAAGGGGACTCACGACCGGGTACCTCGTTGACACCATTGCCGTGAGCGGTGTCGTTACCCCTCTGCGAACGAAGAAAACGAGGCTCCTAGGGATGAGACCGCCGCCCCAAGGTCTCATGGTTGGGAGGGGTGCCCCTGGGATGCGAAGTGGATCTGACTCCTGGTGGGGTCGAGACACAGTCACTCTCTGGACCACTGCGGGCGGCTAGACGGCCAGTCATTGGTGTCCGTCGAAGTTGCCTTTTGACTCTTTGAGTTCCGTGAAGGGTATCTCAGCCTGTGCGTTGCCTTTTTTTTTTTTTTTTTCTCTTTTAAGATTAAAACTGGAAGAGACCCGAGAGGTGCAGAACTTGAGGAAGAGGCCCAACGGGGTGAGGTGGGTACCGCTTGGGAGTAGAGGACCCAGAACAGGAGGGGATGACAGAGACACCACCTCCCCCGACTCCTCTCCCCCTGCCCGGGTCGTTGTCACAAATATATTCTCAGACATAGACAGCCCCTTTCCTTGACACACTTTACACTTTGTACTGCCTGGAGAGGGATTCAAGCGTTGTTGTTGTTTGCAAATGTTCAACCAGGACATGCCCTGAGCCTTGTGGTCCTGAAGTTTGCTCCAGAGCTACCATGGGCTTCCCTGATACCTCAGTTGGTAAAGAATCCACCTGCAATGCAGGAGACCCTGGTTAGATTCTTGGGTCTGGAAGATCCGCTGGAGAAGGGATAGGCTACCCACTCCAGTATTCTTGGGCTTCCCTCGTGGCTCAGCTGGTTAAGAATCCGCGTGCAATACGGGCAACTTGGGTTCGATTCCTGGGTTGGGAAGATTCCCCTGGAGAAGGGAAAGGCTACCCACTCCAGTATTCTGGCCTGCAGAATTACATGGACTGTGTATTCCATGGGGTCGCAAAGACTGGGACACAACTGAGGAAGTTTCACTTCTTCCAGAGTTACAGGTCATTGCTTGTGTTTTTTGGTTTGTTTTTGTTTTAATTCCAATACTTTGGCTACCTGATATGAAGAACCGACTCACTGGAAAAGACCCTGATACAAGGGAAGATTGAAGGCGGGAGGAGAAGGGGAGACAGAGGATGAGATGGTTGGATGGCATCACTGACATGACAGACATGAGTTTGAGTAGGCTCTGGGAGTTGGTGATGGACAGGGAAGCCTGGTGTGCTGCAGTCCACGGGTTCGCAAAGAGTTGGACACGACTGAGCGGCTGACCTGAGCTGATGACTGCACTGGGTCTTCGTTTCTATACAGGGGCTTTCTCTAGTTGCAGTGCTTGGGCTTGTCATTGTAGTGGCTTTTCTTGTTTCAAAAGACGGTCTCTAGGGTGCCCGGACTTCAGGACTTGCAGCATGTGGGCTCCGTAGTTGTGACTCAAGCTTAGTTGCCCCTCAGCTTGCGGAATCTTCCCCCACCAAGGATCAAACCCTTGTCCCCTGCATCGGCGGGTGGAGCCTTAACTACTGGACCACCAGGGAGGTCCAGACTAGTGTTTTTATTACACTTAAATTAATTGTGAAATGCACACTGATTGTTAAGAGTTTGGGAAATTTTAGAAAGGTATAATCAAGAAAATAAATAGTACCTATAATTCTCCCATAAAGAAGAAACCAGTGTTGACATTTAATGTTCTTCCCTGCCTATTTTCTCTCTCTTTTGTAAAGACTGAGCAGCCTTATTTTTATTATATGCTTCAGTAGTCTCCTCTTATCCACAGGGGCTATGTTCCAAGATCCCCAGTGGATGCCTGAAGCTTGAATAGTATCTAATCTTATGCAGACTGTTTTTCCCCACACTGATTTACAGTGTGGACCCTCAGGACAAAAGGGTGGTTCACCTCCTCTGTCGGACCAGGCAAGAGGGCAGAGATTCATCACACTGTTCATAATAGCTGATAGATAATTTAAAACTTATGAATTTTTTTTATTTCTGGAATTTTCTATTTAATATTTTTGGACCATAGATAACTGACACTGTGAACAGTGTCAGCTAAGGATGGGGGGAACTACTGTATTTTCAATTCATGATATTGTGGGTATTCATCCACATTGTGGGTAATCGTTCCCCCCAAAACCTTTTTAATAGCTGCATAATAGTCCACCAGATATACATACCATAAGTTAATTTACCCCCTCTATTTTGGGATCTGTAGGTCAGTGTGCCAAATTTCACCACCAAATAAGGCTGCAATAGTATTTTCCTACACTTGTCTTTAGCTTCATTTTCCATGAAGGCAAAATCTTAGAAATGAGGTTTCTAAGCCAAGATAATGCCAAATGACTTTGTAGGAAAGGATACCACTTAGGTGAACACTACCCCCATCTCTAGCATCTAGAGCATCTCTCTCGCTCTTATTTTTTTTCATGACATTTATTTTATTTATTTGGTTGCACCAGGGCTTAGTTGTGGCACATGGGATCTTCAGTCTTCGTTGAAGCATGCAAACTCTTAGTTGCTGCATGTGGAATAATTCCCCGACCAGGGCTCCTGCATTGAGAGTGCAGAGTCTTAGCCACTGGACCACAGGGGAAGTTCCTAGGGTGTCTCTTGATCCCTGTTATTCTTGTAGGCTTTTCCATCTGACTTTGGGGTCCATTCCTCAAATCTTAACCCCACACTAATATTGCAGACTTCCTAAATGTTTCTTCAGACTTCCTAAATGTTTCTCCTCATCTCTGAACTATGCCATTTCTCTCTCTCTCTCCTCTGATTTTTGGTTATTCTCAGTGCTGTTGCCCTGCTGGTGGGAGAGAAGGTACAAGAAGAGACCACTCTAGTGGTGAGTTGTGGGACCCTCCCTGGGCAGTGGGAAGATGTGGCTGCTCTTCAGTGGGTGATTGAGTTTTCTTTAAGAACAAAACATTCCGCTGCGAGTTACATAGATGCTGCTTCTCCGCTGTTTGCTTTCTGCAGGATGATCCCTTTCAGATGAAGACAGGCGGGATGGTGGACATGAAGAAACTAAAGGAAAGGGGCAAAGATAAGTACGTGCAAAACAGGCTCAGATACAAACTCACCTGCACCGCCTGCCTGGGTTTGTGTTCCTCCAGGGAGCTGGGACCTGCTGCAGCTTTTATACGGCTTAAAGTACCCTTTGTGCTCTGTAAAGAGTATGTTATTTAAAAGCAAAAGAAAACAGAAACTCTTCAAAAGTTAACTTAGCGTGATGTAGGTAGGCCCTCTTGTAAAGGTGCATTGTGTATTGTCTTTCAAACCCATGTGGAAGTTATTTTTCTTGTTCAAGAAAAACATAGAAACACAATTATCAAAATAATACAAGCAATGCAAAAGTGAAAAATAAATATATCTACTCACTCCCCTTGAAGTATCTCCAGAGGCCATCAGTGTGCTTGCCTATATTCCGGGGGTTCCTTCTGTTTACATGTTATATATGTATCTTATTTTTTTCCAACTATGGACAGTTGTACATTTCATTGCGTACTTGTTTTATTCATGTAGCATCATATTCAGCCTCATTTATCTGTGACTCTAAGGCTCTCCTTCACTGTTCTGTTTTTTTGTAGGATCAGCGAAGAGGAAGACCTCCATCTGGGGACATCATTTTCCGCAGAAACCAACCGAAGGGACGAAGATGCCGACATGTAGGTGTCAGTCTTTTAAGCAGTGAGCGATTGGGGGTGGGCTCCAGCCTGATAGTGTCTAAGACAGTTAGTCACAGATGACATTTCTAATCTTATCCCAAAACAGCAAATTTGACCTCTCTTGTGTCCCTGGTCCCCCTTACCCCACAACCTCAGGTTTGAGAACTTTGAAAACCTCAAGAATTCTTTAGGAATGTGGTTCTTATAATTTTTAGATTCCTTGGCTAGTAATATTCCCATCCCATCCCCTAAAGAAAATTGCAGGGAGAAACACTGGACTTGTCCATTTTTCATTTTGCCACCAAGGCTGTTAAATAAAAACTGCCATCAAAGAAACTTACACATGATGTGGTGGGACAGGATCTCATTATATAGATTGGTGCTTTAAATTGGAAACTTCTAGCTTGATTTAAAAACTGAAAAGTTATTTTTATTTTTCTCACTTCTCCATGGAATGATGACAACTTCATTATCACCCATCGTGGCTCTGGGCCAGGGTTGGAGCTGTCCTGCCTCTCCCTGAGGCCTGCGGGTATCTCGTTTCAGGATGAAGTACATTGAGACAGAGCTGAAGAAGCGGAAAGGGATCGTGGAACACGAGGAACAGAAAGTCAAGCCAAAGAATGCAGAGGATTGCCTTTATGAGCTGCCGGAAAACATCCGAGTTTCCTCGGCAAAGAAGACGGAGGAGATGTTGTCTAACCAGATGCTGAGCGGCATCCCCGAGGTGGACCTCGGCATCGAGTGAGTTTCAGACCCACAGTCACGCCTCTCTCCCGCCCCTAGGCAGAAGGGCTAGCTCTCTGCTTTCCAGGTAACAGTTAAGGGGGCTGTTTCTTAACCTATCTTCTTGGAAACCTACAGATACAAACTTACCCTCTCTGCCCAGAGTTTCTTTGGGTTGATCAAAGGAGTTAAAGACACACGGGACTGTCATCACCAAAAACAAAAGTATTTGTTTTATTTTATAAAGTAGAGGGATACTTTCTTTCTGTTTTTTCTATTCGTTTATTTGGCTGCTTTGGGTCTTAGTTGCAGCATTCTGGATCTTTTCATTGTGACATGCTGGCTTCTCTCTAGTAGTGGCGCCTGGGCTTCCCGCGGCATGTGGAATCTTAGTTTCCCAACCAGGGATCAAACGCAAGCCCCCTGCATTGGAAGGTGGATTCTTAACCACTGGGCCTCCAGAGAGGTTCCGAAAGTGTTCTTGTTTAGCTTTTGTTTACAGCTCTTCCCATAGGTGCTTGTAGTGCCTGCTCTCTTCAGCAGGAGTGGTGATAAGGTTCCTCCACCCCGTGATCCTCCTTTCATTCTAACTACAAAGC
The DNA here is from genome assembly GCA_006410935.1 of Redunca redunca. Taxonomy (NCBI): domain Eukaryota; kingdom Metazoa; phylum Chordata; class Mammalia; order Artiodactyla; family Bovidae; genus Redunca; species Redunca redunca. Next base: position 17,856 of record SJYQ01001907.1, on the reverse strand, counting down.
GTCTGCTCTAAAAGGGGACTTTTGTGGCGGAAATACAGAGTCAGAATCTTCTTCAGGTGTGGTAGAAAGTTGGGAGACGTCTGAGTTCTCACCTTGGCCTCACTGGCTTTGAGCCTTAGGGAGTTCACCAGTTCACCTGACCTCTGGCTCAGTTTTCCCTCGATCAGAAGAGAGTAAATCCTGCATCTCCGATGCTGTGCGAGTGCCATGATACTCTGGCCGCAGGGGAGTTGGTGAACTGTAGGGAGCTGTGCCCCGAGAAGGATGACATCCTTATGCAGCTGAGCGGGAAGGGGTGCTTCGAGCCCCTCCAGTCAGTTCCATCTGTGGCCCACAGTGGCAAAACTCTAACCGTGGAGTGGCCCCTCTCTCCCCACAGTGCAAAAATAAAAAACATCATTTCCACGGAGGATGCCAAGGCCCGTCTGCTGGCTGAGCAGCAGAACAAGAAGAAAGACAGCGAGACCTCCTTCGTGCCCACCAACATGGCTGTGAACTACGTGCAGCACAATCGATGTGAGTGCCGCGTCGCCAGGGGGCGGCTCCACCCCGCACCACTGGGTTGAGGTCCCTGGGTCCCCCTGTTCTGTCTGACACGCCCCCTGGTCTCTTTCGGCCCAGTTTACCACGAGGAGCTCAACGCTCCCATACGGAGAAACAAAGAGGAGCCCAAAGCCCGACCCTTGCGCGTGGGGGACACAGAGAAGCCGGAGCCTGAGCGTGAGTACAGCAGGGCCTCGGGGCCGCTAGGGGCGGCCGTGGCCCAGGGTCGTGGAGGCCCAGGGTCGTGGAGGCGGGGAGGGGCGGTGCTTGGGCTTTGAGGCCAAGGCATCTGGGTTCTAGTTCTTTTTCCAGACCATGGTTGTGTGCCATCCCCTTTCCAAGCCTAGTTTCTTCACCTTTAAAATGGGGTTGGTAATAAAATGTACCACTGGAGGTTGCTCTAAGGATTCCATGGGCTATCAAATGTAACAGAGACTCAGAAAACTTGAATAAGCAAAAACAAAAGTTACTCATGATTTTGCCCCCCAGAGAAGGCCACAGGTAACATTTTTTATTTTTAAAATTTACTTTATTGAAGCATAGTTTATTTTCAGTGTTGCATTAATTCCCACTGTATAGCAAAGTCACACATGCATATGCGTGTTCTTTTTCATAGTTTTTCTTGTTACGGTTTATTGCAGGATATTGAGTATAGTTCTCCGTGCTGTACAATAGATCCTTTTTTTCCCTGAACTATACAGCGGGTTCTTTTTATTTATTTATTTTTCAGTTGTAATATAATCGCTTTCCACCGCCATGTTAGTTTCTGATATACACAACATTGTTACGTCGTGTTAAGCCTCAGGATTCTTGGGGGGCTGGTTCCAGGACCTGCTGCCGACACCAGAGTCTGGGGATGCTCAAGCTCAAGTTCCACAGTCAGCCCTCGGTACCCACGGCTGCCAACCTACAGCAAGGGCGAATGCAGCACTGCGCAGCCTGGGGTTGGTGGTTGAAGCCATGGATACCAAGGGCCAGCTTTAAAAAACACACACATATATTGTATACATACTGAACAGGATATCACCGCTCTTCAGTGTCCGTCCTCTGCCCGTTTCTTCGTGACAGTAAATTACATTTCCCTTTCCGTGGGCTCATCACGTGCTGCGGTACAGGTAGCCATCCTTTAGTCTAACTGCTTCCCTCCGGCGAGACACTCGGGCTGTTTCCCGTGTTTCCCTATGTAGTGATGATCGTCCTTGACTCTGTCATGTCCTTAACGCCACCTTCTGGGAACTCGACAAAATGATCCTTTGGAAGCGTGATGCTAACGTGTTCTCCTGCCAGCCGCATCGAGCAGTGCCCTTCCCCACACGCTCTCAGCACCAAGCAGTGTCATCTTTTTCATCAACAATGGGACAATTCTTAGGAAATGCTACATTTGCTGAGACTTCTCTGGTTCTTCCTTTTTACTTCAGAAATTATTTCCTGTAACACTTTGGCCAAATAGTCTTTGATTCCCAAAGAGTTTCCTGTTACTAATATCTGTTAAAGAGAGATTTTAGAGGCACCAGATTTGGGTTCAACGCTTAGCTTCCTGTCACTTTCTGAGTGACCTTGAGCAAGTCCGCTAACTTCTCTGCGGAGAGATGGTAACATGCCCCTGCTGGGATTTCTGGGCAGGTGAAAGGAAGTCACATCTAAAACACTTGTGCCGTGCCTGACGCCAGGTCACTCTCAGTGCAGTTAACATTTTGCCGCATTTGTTATTGTTCATTCGCTGAGTAACGTCCGGTTCCCTGTGACTCCAGTGGACTGAAGAATGCCAGGCTTCCCTGTCCTTTGCTATCTCCTGGAGTTTGTTCAAACTCATGTCTGTTCAGTCAGTGACGTTACCTGAAAATCTCATCCTCTGTCGCCTTCTTCTCCTCCTGCCCTTTATCTTTCCTAACATCAGGGTCTTTTCCAGTGAGTCAGCTCTTTACATCAGGTGGCCAAAGTATTGGAGCTTCAACTTCAGCACCAATCCCTCCAATGAATATTCAGGTCTGATTTCCTTTAGGATTGACTGGTTCGATCTCTGCAGTCCAAGGGACTCTGCTGTTCACCTGGTCTGACACTAAAGTCAGCATGTTGCAGCTGGCACCTGACTCCACCATGCTTGTTGCTCAGTAGCACATACTTACTGAGGCCCTCCTATGTTCCTGTTGACTAGGGCAGGCACTGGGGCGCCTCTCGAGAGTGAGACACAGGCATGGTTGACCTAGCCTGTGCAAAGCTAAGCCTATCAGTGGCTTCTAGCATGGCAAACAGCTTTTCCTCTTTTCCTTCTCAGGGTCCCCTCCCAACCGCAAGCGTCCTGCTAATGAGAAGGCCACGGATGATTATCATTACGAGAAGTTCAAGAAGATGAACAGGCGGTACTGAGGGAGGCTAAATGGGGAGAGGTGCAGCGTGGGGTATAAATAAATTGTCCACTCCCTTAATCCCCATGATAAAAGATTTCCTGGACAGAAGCCTGCTCATTGGCTAGCAGATGGCTCCCAAACAGACTCTGTCAGTCCCACTGCTTACCTGTGGGATTTTCAGGCATTGAATTTGTAACCTTTTGAAACAATGTATAGTTTTCCTATTTGGGGGCAAACTAGTCTTGTGAGCATTATTAAATCTTGTTTGTAAATATGTTGACTTTCTCTTAGTATTTGCCTTGAGTCAGGAGGAAACAGCTCTGTGTTTCAGGGTAAGATAATATCCTTTAGACTGGGCTTTTATTATAATATAGTCATTGTCTCTTGTTTTCAAATATCTGGAGTGAGATTCAGAAATGCCTCCTTCACTGTTTATCGTGGATCCAGCTGAAAGTAGAAAAATCTAGACGATCAAAGGAACACTAGTATTTTCTGACTTTTACGGTTATGTTTCTTTGTATTAAAGAAAAAGTAATTTCTATCATTTTAATCATTTACATATTAAATATGAAATGCACCCAGCCTTATTTGTTCTGCGTCTCCTTGCACCAGCAGTGACTCAGATCATGTGTTCTGGGGTTGGGCAGCTCAAAAGCCAAGTTCAGCCGTTGAGAGGGGTTTTTCCCCTTTGGCATAGGCACCAAACCCCGGGCTGTCAGCTGACACTTGTGGTGTCGCTTTTTGTGAGGCGGGTACACAGGTTGTGATGAGGCGAGAACAGGTTGCTTGCCTCCTGGGCTGATTTAAATCAGGTATCGTGTAGTTAGTGACATTTGGCTTTGGAGTCGGATCTGAGCCCTGCTCTGAGCTTCTTTATTAAATCCTTGGACACATCCATTTGCCTTGCAGCCTGTTTTCTCATCTGTAAGAGATTTCCTTTTCTTCCCCTTCACTCAAATGCAAGGTCAGTGAAAGCAGGATTCACCTGCACCTCATTGTTTTTTTCTTTAATCCCCAGGATCTAGTCCATAGGAGATCCTCAAAATTATGAATGAATGAATGAGAGGAAGTAACTGTTACCTGGGAGAGACCTGCCCAACACTACCTTATCCAGGTGAGGAAGGTCAACATCAGCAGTCATAAATCATGTTGATTATATGTACCTATGATATGGTATAAAAATAGTATCTCTGTAAAGTATATTCCTCCCCCAAACCCATAACTCCAATCTAACCATAAGAAGACCATCAAATTCCAATAGTTGGGAATCCTACAAAAGATTGGAGCTTTCCTAGGTGGCTCAGTGGTAAAGAATCCCCCTGCCAAAGCGGGAGACACGAGTTGGATCCCTGGCTCGGGGGAATCCCCTGGAGACGGACATGGCAACGCACTCCAGTATTCTAGCCTGGGAAATCCCATGGACGGAGGAGCCTGGCTTGGGCTACAGCCCAAGCGACCCCCATGGGGTCGCAAAAAAAAGCAACTGAACGACTAAACAACAAGGAAATAAAAAAAACTTTAATTACAATATCTCAACATGGGCTCATTAATTTTAACAAATGTAAACACGACTGAAGCGACTTAGCAGCAGCAGCAACATAACTAACGACGGCAACAACAAAACCTACTAAAGTAAGACGTAAGTAATAGAGGAAACTGCGCGCCAGGGTGTGGTAATATGGACTCTCTCTGTACTGTCCTCTCAACTTTTCTATAAACCTAAGTAAGTAAAATTGCTCAGTCGTGTCCGACTCTTGCGACCCCATGGACAGTAGCGTACCAGGCTCCTTTGTCCATGGGCTTCTCCAGGCAAGAGTACTGGAGTGGGTTGCCATTTCCTGCTCCAGGGGATCTTCCCGACCTAGGGATCGAACCCGGGTCTCCCGCATTGCAGGCAGACCGTCTGAGCCACCAGGGAAGCCCATGTAAAACTGTTCCCCAAAAGCAAGTTTTACTAAAAAGAGGAAAGGGAAAAAAATTGGCCCCTCCACCTACCCCAGCGCCTAAAGCAGGACAGGGCTTTGCCCTTCACAAAGATGGCGGCCGCCGGCGTCGGAGGCGACCCACCCCTCTGAAGAATGGCGGCGCCGGCGGGAGGAACCGGAAGCGCGGTCCGGTGGCGGCGCCGGTCGGCGGTAGGCGCGAGAACGCGCGGGGCGGCGCGGGTCCCGGCATGAAGCTGGGGCGGGCCGCGCTGGGCCTGCTGCTGCTGGCGCCGTTGGCGGTGCGGGCGGTGGAGCCCATCAGCCTGGGATTGGCCCTGGCCGGCGTCCTCACCGGCTACATCTCCTACCCGCGCCTCTACTGCCTGTTCGCCGAGTGCTGCAGCCCGAAGCGGAGCCTCAGCCGGGAAGGTAGGATGGGCCGGGGTCTGCTGCGAGAGCTGGGAAGGGCGTCAGGGGCGGGGGGCAGCCAGGGGGCCCGGAAGCCGGGCAGTGCCCAGCCGGGGGGTGGCGGGGGGGCCCGGACCCGGAACCGGCGTGCGGCTTGGGGCCTGGCTCCTGGGCCACGACCGCAGGCCGACCGGACTTTAGTCTGAGACCTGCGGATGCCAGCTGCACCTTCGCCCAGAAAGTGGGCGGGTGGACGATCGGAAACTTCCTCTAGAGAGTTTCTTGCTCGCTTCTCGCCGGAGACGGGAAGACTGGTGGGGGCTTTCCCGACGCAGAGCAGTGGAGCCGAATTTCGCTGCCCTTTTTTCCTGCCGGCCTTCGGGTGGGGAGGGACAGGGCCGGGGTGAGGGGCTCGCGCTGCTGGCGGAGGCACTGGAGCCAGCGGTCTCATCCGAAAGTGCGGCAGGACTTGCAGAGGGAGCGCCTCCTAGACTCACGGGTCACCTGGGCCGAGTGCCTACCTGCGTCTGCGTCCCAGTAAACCTTTGGAAGACCTTAGCGGGCTTTGCTGGCTTTACGTGAGCCTGTAAACTGGGCTACGTTTTGCCAGGTGGGTCCCCCTACTCCCTGCCTGACTGGCTTTGTTTTTTTTCTCAGCGCTGCAGAAGGATCTCGACAGCAAGCTCTTTGGACAGCATCTTGCAAAGAAAGTCATCTTAAATGCTGTGTCTGGCTTCATCAGCAACCCGAAGCCAAAGAAACCTCTCACCCTCTCCCTGCACGGGTGGACAGGCACTGGCAAAAATTTTGTCAGCAAAATCATCGCGGAGAATATCTACGAGGGTGGTCTGAACAGTGACTATGTCCACCTGTTTGTGGCCACGCTGCACTTCCCACACATCTCGAACATCACCCTGTATAAGGCAAGGGCCGAATTTTGGAATCTTTCAGGCATGATGCTGGCTTTGGGGTTTCTTTGTTGGGGGATGGGATTTGGATGTTCTGTGTTGAAAGGAGTGAGCCCTGAAAACAGCCACACGTGGCCGTTTCCCTACAAAAAGTGTGGAAATTACAGAGGGTTGGAGATGGCAGAAGCAATGACACCATCAAAGCTGATTTCTGAAAACAGGCTGTGGGTGGTACTCAGTAAGTGGTGTGGTAGGATTTTAGAGATGGACGTCATCAAATCCAGGTTAAAGCTCTTCAAATCTAACATGTTTTATAAAAGGGAAAACACTTCTAGGGAGGCCTAAGTTTGCTTTTATACTTGAACTCACTGATTTAACAGCCTGGCATCTGGGGCAGACACACCTGCATTTGAGCCCCAGGCTCCCACCCATCAGCTGTGTAATGTTGGGAGAGTCACCTGACTTCTCTTGAGACTCAGGTTCTTCATCTGTCAAATGGCAGTTGTGAGAATTTCTTTTTAAAAAAATTTTGACCATGCCACGTAGCATGTTGGGTCTTCGTTCCCTGACCAGGGTTTGAACCCGTGCCGCCCCCTGCAGTGGGAAGCTGGGAGCCTTAACCACTGTATCACCAGGGAAGTCTGAGAATTTCTTGAGCTCTTAAACCTGTCAAGTATGTAACATGATGCTCAGCACATGGGCTGTTCAAATCATTGGTAACTATTCCTTTTTTTTTTTTGTCTCACCTGTGTGAACACATTTTTCCCTTCAGCTTGGATGAGCATCAGGGTCACTGCCCAGGAGTTCCTGGGATGTGAGGCTTTCGCTGCTACAACTGGGAAAGTTCCAGGCAAATAGGGATGAGTTATTCTTCCTAGTTAGCATTCCATCTTCACTGTTTAATAGCTGTGTGACTGAGCAAGTTACGTAACCTCCCTGCACCTCAGTTTCCTGGTCTGTGAAATAGGAAATGCAGTAGTTAACTGCTTTGATGGGTTTTGGCAGGTCACAATAAAACGGGTGAACCGTGCTTAGAACAGGGTCTTGCCTGCAGTGAGTGCTCCACGTACGCTTTCTGTTGTCTGTAAGAGGGAGGAACAGAATGGAAGGCCTTGGCTGCTAGAGCCCGCCAGACCTGAGGGGATTCTCGTTTAAACAGTGACTCACTCTGTGGCCTTGTTCAAGTCACTCCAGCTCTCCTGAGGTTCTTCTGTAAATAGAGGTTAGTTCATATCTACAGAGCAGAGTTGGTCTTCCTAAGTGGTGCTAGTGGTAAAGAACCCACCTGCCAACGCAGGAGATCTAAGAGACACGGGCTCGATCCCTGGGTTGGGAAGATCCCCTGGAGGAGGGCATGGCAACCCACTCCAGTATTCTTACCTGGAGAATCCCATGAACAGGGGAGTTGATCGGTTACAGTTCATGGGGTGACAAGAGTCAGACGCGATGCAAGTAACTGCACGAACAGAGCCAAGTTACTGCTCTGGTTAATAGGCGCCCATGGAACACTGTACCCGTGGTCTGAGTAGCCAAGCAAAACTCCAGATCATAAGAAGTCAAGGCCTGTATCGTTACTTCCAGAATTTTCCTCAGAAACTAATAGCTAACTCTTTTTACCTTGTGTGTGTGCTTAGTTGCTTCAGTTGTGTCTGACTCTTTGCAGCCTCGTGGACTGTAGTCTGCTAGGCTCCTCTGTCCATGGAATTCTTTATGCAAGAATATCGGAGTGGATTGCCATGTCCTCCTTCAGGGGATCTTCCTGACCCAGAGATCAAACGCAGGTCCCCTGTGTCTCCTGCGTTGCAGGCGGATTCTTTTACCTACTGAGCCACCTGGGAAGGCCTCTCCTTATCGTGGGGAGAAACATCTAGGAAAGCATTTTGAAAAACCATCGCTCAAATTTCTGATGAAAAGGGTCTTCTCTCCTTCTTATCTTGATTGCTTAATACAAGAAGTACCTACGTAATGTTCGTAGGGAATGTTCCATTTAAGCAGATGTATTCTAGCAATCTCCAGGCACTGTTTCAGAAACTCAGGAATGTTGCCTCCCCACACTCATCCTCAAGCACTTGTGCTCCTGAGGTCTCATTACCCTTCTCGAAATGTCAGGCTCTTCCAAGGACTGAATCAGGGAAGGGGTTGCTCAGTCTCTGCTTTCTCCTAGGAAGGCTAGGGTCCACAGGTTACGTTTTAACATGTTCATTTTGATGACAGACGACTAGCAACGTAGCATCCATGTGACATGTCACAGGACAAGAATTATAATCAGAGTGTGGGGCCTTGGAATCAGGCAGGGTGGGGTTCAGATCTTCACTCTGTTACAGCCCAATTTTGTAGCATTGGGGAAATTCGAACCTCGGTTGATTATGCTCTTTGTGCCTCAGTCTTCTCATCTGTAAAATGGGCATGATGATGCCCACTCTGTAGGGTTGTGGTGAGGAACAGAAGAGCTCCTGTGAAGTTCTCAGCACAGCGGGAAGCACACAGTAAGCTCTTGTAAATGCAGCCTTTGTAGACCCCAGTTGCCGTGTTAATAGTGCTCCCCCCGGCTGTGTCAGTTGCACTTCTGAGAATCTCTGTTGGCTTCCCCCTTGTCACTCAGGATCAGTTACAGTCGTGGATTCGCGGCAACGTGAGTGCCTGTGCAAGGTCCATCTTCATATTTGATGAAATGGACAAGATGCACGCCGGCCTCATAGACGCCATCAAGCCTTACCTAGACTATTACGACAACCTGGATGGGGTCTCCTATCAGAAAGCCATCTTCATATTTCTCAGGTAAAGTCGGGGCTGGGACATGGTTGAAGAGCTCTGAGCCCCAGCCCTGGGGCTTTAGGGGAAAAACAGCCCAGTCCTTATTCACTGGAATTGTCCTGCAGCAATGCTGGAGCAGAAAGGATCACAGATGTGGCTTTAGATTTCTGGAGAAGTGGAAAGCAGAGGGAAGAAATCAAGCTCAAAGACATGGAGCATGCCTTGTCTGTGTCGGCCTTCAATAACAAGAACAGTAAGTGGGGGCGCTGCGCTGGCGGTCTGGTGGTTAAGACTCCACATTTGCAACGCAGGGGCTGTGAGTTCGAACCCTGGTCAGGGAAGTAAGATCCCACGTGCAGTGCAGTGCAGCAAAAGAAAAGAAAGCACATTAAATGGGGTTATCTGCTCCTGCCACCAAACCCCTCCCCTGGCCCCACTCATGATCCTGCATCCCTGTTTTAGACTGACAGCCTCCCCATCACCTGGAACCGATTCTCGGTCTCTTCCCCAGGCCTACTGAGGTCTGAATTCCTGAGGGAATCTGTGTAAACACACTCCAGGTGAGTTTTACTCACACTCAAGAAGGAGGAACTTCGTTGATCCTCAATATCTTAAATATTTGTTTCCTGTTTCCTTCAGTTAAATCGAAGCAGATGGTGGAACAAGGAAGGCTACCGGGGAGGCTTTGGTGGAGATGGGCCCTCAGGCCCCTTGCTTTCTTGCCTTGCCATGGAACTCTGAGGGTCTGTGCCCCGGAGGAACAGCCTGACAAGGAAGGGCTGTGGTTTTAAATAGAGTGGTGAGGGCAGGCTCATGTGAGAGTGACATCTGAGCTGACCTGAGGAGTGAGGGAGCCATGTGGGAACGAGAGAAAAGCGTTGCACCAGAGGGAAGAGCACACGCGAGGCCCCTGAGGTGGGAGAGTGCCTGGACGAAGAGGAGCACGGAGAGCAGGAGGCCAGACAAGAGCTGGAGCCCAGGGTGGGCTGCAGATCGTGGAAGGCCTGGGGACCCACAGCAGGGCTCGGCTGCAAGTGGAAAAGGGAGTCCTTGGAGGGTTTTGAGCCGACTGCCCTGTTGAGACCTAGTTTTAACAGGACTGCCTGGCTGCCAGGTGGAGAACAAACTGAAGGTGCCATTTGGGGCGGGTGGGTGGCCAGCGAGGAGCGGCTGCAGCAACCCAGCGGGGAGGTGCTGGTGGCTTCCCAGGCATCGCAGCAGTGGGAGTGGTCGGTCACGGCGTGTATTTTGAAGGTAGAAACAATGAGATTTCCTAAAGGGCTGTGTGGGAATGAGAACCGAATTGAGGATCTGGTCTGAGCACTTGGCAGGGGCCCCTGCCCCGCCTCGTTCGTTCAGGGGGCGGCCTCCAGGATGAGCAGGTTTGCAGGGAGCAGGGGAAATGATGCATTGGAGGCCTGGGAGCAGAGGTGTGGAGGCTGTCAGGCTGAGGACGGACCAGGGAGTGGTCGCCAGCTCTCTAAAGTCATTTGCTCCAGCTGAGCACTCTTCAGGGGTCTCTCTGTTTGGGGGTTCTGGTTGTCCTGACTCCCTGGCTGATTAGCCTTCTGCCCTCCTTGCCTGATGGCCCCAACTCAGCATTCGCAGCCCCTGGCACTACCGGGGTCGACTGTTTACTGGCTGGCTGGGCGGCTCCTCCGTTGTGAATCCGGGAGGCAGGTCAGTGTCTGCCTGGCTTTGCTGCGTCCCCAGCCTCAGGCAAGTCTGGCAGGGCTTCGGGAGACTGGCCAGGGCTGTCCCACTTGCTGCAGGCCTACCGTCCAGCACTCAGTTTGGTTCTTTCCCACGGCCACAGACCCACCCCATCCAGGCAGTCAGATGTTTACTGAGCCCCTGCTGTGTGCAAAGCCCTGTTGGGCAGGAAAAAAATAAACCCCAGTTGTGATGCTGTGATTGACAGTAAGAAACCTGAGTCTGGCCTTTGTCCACATTTTCTGGCCCAGTGCTCCTAAAGGCCTTGGAGTTTCCAAGTGGAGAGAGCCATAAAGGCGTCTTGATGTTCCTGACACGCCCCTTTGAGCCACCGGAGTCTGTGTTAAGTGAGGTGACTTTTGGAGAATACCTAAGGTGGGGGCGCTTTCCAGGGGAACCGCCCTGGATTGGAGGGTTAGAGCTTTCAGTCGCCAACCCTTTCAGGCCCCTGGGGAGGGGAGGGGCAGCTGAAGGCTGACTCAGTTGCCAGTGGGCAGTGATTTAATCGGTCGTGCCTATGTAGAGAATTTTCCGTAAGAACCCTAAAGGACAGCGTTTGGAGAGCTCCGGGTTGGCAGAGACGCAGAGATTTGGGGAGAGTGATGGGCTCAGAGTTCATGGGAGCTCCACGCCCCTTCCCACATCCCTTGCCCCCTGCGTCTCCTCCAGCTGGCTGTTCCTGAGTCATATCCTTTTATAATAAACCGGCAGTCTAGTCATAAAAGATTTCTCTGAGTTCCATGAGCTCCACTTACAAAGAAATTGAACCCAAGGAGGGGCATCGTCGGCCCCTCGGAAGCGCAGGGGACAGCCGGAGCTTCCGGTCAGGGCTGGCGGGGCTGTCTCGTGGGGCAGCGCCCGGCCCGTGGGACCTGACGCGGTCTCCGGGTGCCGCATTGTCAGAACCGAGGTGAACTCTAGGGCCTCCGGGTGGTGTCAGAGAAGCGCTTGGTAGCGTCAGGGAAAATACGGGTGGAAGGGCGGCAGAGCCAGCCCGGGATTACAGCGCAGGACGGAAGCGGGAGGGCAGAAGGGGGACAGTTCTGAAGAACCTCGGGCTGGGACCCAGCGGTGCTGGCTTGCCTCCGAGGAGGGAGTGGGGGGTCCAGAGGCTGGGGGTCTGGGAGGACCCGTGACCGCCCTTCGGCCACAACAGCGCTGTCTTCACACGTTACTGGGGCTCTAGCTTTTGGTCCCCCAAACGCTCGGGAGGGTTTGGACACGGGGGCGGCAGCAGTGAG
>SJYQ01001904.1:1713757-1727714 GCA_006410935.1 Redunca redunca | reverse complement strand
CATTCCAGTCCCCTATAATGAAAAGGACATTGTTTTTGGGTGTTAGTTCTAAAATATCTTGTAGGTCTTCATAAAACCGTTCAACTTCAGTTTCTTCAGCGTTACTGGTTGGGGCATAGACTTGGATAACTGTGATATTGAATGGTTTGCTTTGGAGACAAACAGAGATCATTCTGTCATTTTTGAGATTGCATCCAAGTACTGCATTTCGGACTCTTCTGTTGACCATGATGGCTACTCCATTTCTTCTGAGGGATTCCTGCCCGCAGTAGTAGATGTAATGGTCACCTGAGTTGAATTCACTCATTCCAGTCCATTTTAGTTCACTGATTCCTAGAATGTCGACGTTCACCCTTGCCATCTCTTGTTTGACCACTTCCAATTTGCCTTGATTCATGGACCTGACATTCCAGGTTCCTATGCAATATTGCTCTTTACAGCATTGGATCTTGCTTCTATCACCAGTCACATCCACAACTGGGTATTGTTTTTGCTTTGGCTCCATCCCTTCATTCTTTCTGGAGTTATTTCTCCACTAATCTCCAGTAGCATTTGCCTTTTCCTACTGTTCATGGGGTCCTCAAGGCAAGAATACTGAAGTGGCTTGCCATTCCCTTCTCCAGTGGACCACATTCTGTCAGGCCTCTCCACCATGACCCGCCTGTCTTGGATTGCCCCGCAGGCATGGCTTGGTTTCATTGAGTTAGATAAGGCTGTGGTCCTAGTGTGATTAGATTGACTAGTTTTCTGTGAGAATGGTTTCAGTGTGTCTGCCCTCTGATGCCCTCTTGCAACACTTACCATCTTACTTGGGTTTCTCTTACCTTGGCATGGGGTATCTCTTCATGGCTGCTCCAGCAAAGCACAGCTGCTGTTCCTTACCTTGGACGAGGGGTATCTCCTTATTGCCACTGTTCCTGACCTTCAACATGGGATAAGACTCTGATGCTGGGAGGGGTTGGGGGCAGGAGGAAAAGGGGATGACAGAGGATGCGATGGCTGGATGGCATCACTGACTCGATGGACTTGAGTTTGAGTGAACTCCGGGAGTTGGTGATGGACAGGGAGGCCTGGCGTGCTGCAATTCATGGGGTCGCAAAGAGTCGGACACGATTGAGCAACTGAACTGAACTGTACTGAATGATAGTTGCTTACCTTCTCCAGGGTTCTTTTCCTAACCAGCATGCTATTGATGCTAATGGGCTTGTGAACTTTTGTGACATCTTTGCAGATCTACATTATTGCCTTTCAATAACAGGTTAAAAACATTCATTTTTTCAGAAATACTGTCCTTGGAAATCCCATTTTTAACAATAACAGCAAAAATCTCTTAGGAAATTCACTATTGAGCTTATATACACCAGGTATTTTAAGTGTGTTAAAAAAAAAGAAAACGTACATTTGACAGCCCTAAATAGAAGCCTCAGGAAGTCTGCTGCTGCTTCAGTCGTGTCCAACTCTGGGCCACCCCGTAGACGCAGCTCCCCCGTCCCTGGAATTCTCCAGGCAAGAACACTGGAGTGGGTTGCCATTTCCTTCTCCAATGCATCAAAGTGAAAAGTGAAAGTGAAGTCGCTCAGTCTCTTAACTAATAATGCTTTGTCTGTTAGAGCAGAAAACTGGGGTCTCTCATGGGTCCCCAGGAACTGAATGGAAAGTCTGGTGTGTTACATCAGAAATGATCACATTATCACCTCCAGCTACTGAAAACAATAGCTTGCCAGATGCACACTTGTAAAGTTACATCCAACCCTTTGAAGAGATTGTTCTGGTAATTCTGTTTTCAAGAGCGAATGTTAGAAAACTATTTCACATGTTAAATATTTTAGACAATCTACTTGCTCTCCTACTAGTAAAAGTCCTTTTTGTTGTAACAGCTACAGCTTATACTTGAATATGCTTATCAATATATGTTGAAATACCTAAATAAACTAATGTACATTTTTAAAAAAAAATGTGAAATATCTAATTCTCATTGAAGCTGAAAATCCCAGTTGTCCAAATAATTTAAATACCACCCAATTCTATTTCACACCTTTTCGCACCGGAAGAAAACTGAAACTATGTGACTGCTTCAGAAGGAAACAATTTCTGTTTTCTTTCATGCTAGTTTGTATGTGTAGTCAAAAGATGTCTGAAGTCCCACCAGGAAAACAACAGCGGAAATTGACCTGGTGGGGAGATCGTTATATGTTTTAAAAGGTAAATGATCCAACAAGGATAAATGGTATAGCACAGGGAACTACATTCAATATGTTGTAATAACCTATAATGGAAATGAATCTGAAAAATAATACATATATATCTATATCTGTATATATATAAAACTGAACCACTTTGTACACCTGAAACAATGTAAATCAACTATACTTCAATTTTTTTGAAAAAAGGTAAATGATCATGTTTTAGTAGTTCAGTAAACTGGTATGTTATGGACACAATTACACCTCTTTTGGCCTGTTATTATTTTTGTTCAGTCACTAAGTTATGTCCGACTCTGCGAGCCCATGGACTGCAGCACACCAGGCTTACCTGTCCTTCACAATCTCCCAGATTTTGCTCAAATTCATGTCTATTGAGTTGGCAATGCCATCTCATCCTCTGCCTCTTCTCGTTTGCCTTCAATTTTTCCCAGCATCAGAGTCTTTTCCAACGAGTTGGCTCTTGGCATCAGGTGGCCAAAATATTGAAGCTTCAGCATCCATCCTGCCAATAAATATTAGGGGTAGATTTCCTTTAGAATTGACAGGTTTGATTTCCTTGCAGTCCAACGGACTTAAAACTCTTAACAGACATTCTTCTCCAGCACCACAATTCAAAAGCATCAGTTCTTCAGTGCTCACCATTCTTTATGGTCCAACTCTCACGTCAATACATGACTACTGGAAAAATTATAGCTTTGACTAAATGGACCTTTGTCGTCAAAGTGATGCCTCTGCTTTTTAATATGCTGTCTAGGTTTGTCACAGCTTTCCTTCCATGGAGCAAGCATCTTTTAATTTCATGGCTGCAGTCAACATCAGCAATAATTCTGGAAACCAAGAAGATAAAATTTGTCACTGCTTCCACTTTTTCCTCTTCTATTTGCCATGAAGTAATGAGACCAGATGCTATGATCTTAGTTTTTTGAATGTTGAGTTTTAAGCCAGCTGAAAAGCCAGTGAAAATACTTTCCTCTTTCACCCTCATCGAGAGACTCTTTAGTTCTTCTTCATTTTCTGCCATTAGAGTGGTATCATTTCCATATCTGAGGTTAGTGATCTTTCTCCTGGCAATCTTGATTCCAGCTTGTGATTCATCCAGTCTGGCATTTTGCATGATGTACTCTGCATATAAGTTAAATAAGCAGAGTGACAATATACAGCCTTGACATACTCCTTTCCCAATTTTGAACCAGTTTGTTGTTTCATGTCTGGTTCTCGTTGCTTCTTGACCTGCATATGGGTTTATCAGGAGACAGGTAAGGTGGTCTGGTATTCCCATCTCTAAGAATTTTCTGCACTTTGTTGTGATCCACACAGTCAAAGGCCTTAGTGTAGTCCATGAAGCAGAAGTAGATGGTTTTTTGGAATTCCCTTGCTTTCTCTATGATCCAATGAATACTGGCAATTTGATTTCTGGTTCTTCTGCTTTTTCTAAATCCAAATTGTACATCTGGAAGTTCTCAGTTCATGTACTGCTGAGGCCTAACTTGAAGGATTTTGAGCATAACCTTACTAGTATGAGAAAAGAGTGTAACTGTATGGTAGTTTGAACATTCTTTGGCATTCTGGTTTTTTGCAATCAGAATGAAAACTGACCTTTTCCAGTCCTGTGGCTGCTGCTGTTTTCCAAACTTGCTGACATATTGAATGCAGCACTTTAACAGCCTCATCTTTTAGGATTTAAATAGCTCAGCTGGAATTCCATCACCTGCACTAGCTTTGTTTATAGTGATGCTTCCTATGGCCAACTTGACTTCACACTCTAAGATGTCTGGTGAGTGACCACACCATCATGGTTATCTGGGTCATTAAGACTCTCTGGGCCTAAATGAATTTCAATTGTATCATGTGAGTTTTAGCCTAGAATCCACAAAGCCATGCCCCCAAAGTCTAGATTTCCTAGGGAAGGAATTCCCAAGACCAGTGCCATCCATAGCCTTTTAGGAACTGGGTCACACAGCAGGAGGTAAGTGGTAGGTAGCCACTCCCCATTGCTCACATTTCTGCCTGAGCTCCGCCTCCTGTCAGATCAGCAGCAACATAATAAACATAATGCCGCCATCTGTCTGGAAAAAATTGCCTGAGAAAACCAATCCCCAGCACCAAAAATTTGGGGATTGCTGTCCTAGGGCATCTTCATGATTTTCACCACATGTATACACCACTGAACTGTTATTTATAACCTTTTTTCTTTAAGTAGCCTAGCTTAAAATAATCTAAATAAAGATTTACATGACTACAAAAAGGAAAAGCAGCCTCATTTGCCCTAGCTAGAAAGCAGCTATAAAAATAACTATAATGAAAAATAAACATAGACTTACATCTTAGTTGGGTATTGTCCTTAAAAGCAATGGTACTGAGACCTAATCTTTCTGTGAAAGAAAAGAAGATAAACAAGTCTTAGGGACAGAGAACTGAGTTATTAAAAAGATGAAAAGAGTTGAAAAAAATGTTCTTCACTATGGCACATATTGTATTTGAAACGTACTCTCCCATGTACCACCCCCTTTGACACCCATCCTACATTTTGGAAAGCCGCTATCCTAGGTAATCCCCAAGATTCCTTTCAGCTCTAATCATAGTTTATCAGAAAGCTCAAACTTTGGGATTAGACAGGCATGAGTTCCATGTGCATTATTCCAACGTTCGGTTTCCTTATCTATAGGATAAGGATTATAATATACAGTTCACAGTGTTATGAAGATTAAGTGGGCATACATAAAACCCATAACATACCATCTGGTACATCGTAAGAGTTTCATAAAAATTAATCTTCATGTTACACTTTACATTAATTGGACTTGTCTAGCAACCTAACAGGAGCTGTTACTGAGTCCTACTTGCCACAGAACAGGCCAATAAGTTGAGAGAAAACGTGTTGGAACCAGGAATAACAACTTTGTTCAAAAAGACAACAGACCAAGAAGATGGTAGCCTAATATCCTAGAGAACCATCTTACCCAAATCAGAATTTGGCTTCTTTCACACTAACAAGGTGGTTTCCCAGGTGGCGATAGTGGTAAACAATCCACCTGCCAATGCAGGAGATGCAGGAGATGTGGGTTCAATCTCTGGGTCGGGAAGACTCCCTGGAGTAGGAAACGGAACCCACTCCAGTGTTCTTGCCTGAGAATCCCATGGACAGAGGAGCCTGGTGAAATCCATGGGGCTGCCTAGAATCAGACAGGACCTAGTACAGCATAATAACAGGGTAGGGCGTGTGGTTGGTTGTTGCAAACTTCTTGAACTCAGGTCATGATGTTCCTGTAAACCTCCAACGAGACAGGTGTTATGCTCTGTCCTGCAATATTTTTTATCTCTGTACGGAATGGGAAAGTGTTATACCTTTAAAGGTCAGAGCCTTGAGAATGGGCTGTTCTGTATAGGTAACATTCAAGCCATAGGCAACATTCTTGTGTGTGTGTGTTTAGTCGCTTAGATATGTCCAACTCTTTGCAACCCTCTGGACTGTACATTCTTCACTGGAAGCAAAATCAATAGAATACAAAGGTTACAGTAAAAGAAACATATTATACAGAGTCAGATTTGTTCCTGTGTATTACAGAGTGGCTCAATGTTTCTGAATACACAAATTCAAAGTGCATTTTTTTCCCTCACCAATGGAGTCAGACCTAATGTTTTTATAAACTCCTGCTTCTATATACTCTTTTTTTGGAAACATAGACAAAATGTATTTGTATGTAAACATATACTGTGTTTGCATAGCAAGGAAAATCAAGGATTAATAGGTAGCTAAATTTTAGTGCAAAGACCTGCATAGCTAATTAGTGAAAGAAGCCCATGAGGATGAGAATGTGTTGGGAGAAAGTTTATGAATAATGCTTAAATCTCTATTTTCAACATAAAAAGAGCTCAACGTTCAGTTGCTTCTGAAAAACCCAGTGGGAATATCAGTGATCTTTGTTCCTGGTGAACACTGACAATCGTGTAAAACAGGAGCACATAGCTGGCTAGATAGGAGCTTCCCTGGAAGTCTACTAATAGAAAATTGTCGGGGAGAGGGAGGTCTGTAAGGTTTCATTTCAGCCATGGATAAACAGTTCCTGCTTTTACTTATCTTTACCTGATAGAAATGGAAAGAGCCAGGTTCAGAAAGAGTGAGAGAAAAGCATTTTGTGTGGAACAAAGACAAAAGTCCTTTCATTTCACAAAAATGGCACCCTATAACCTGTTCTTACCTTCAAATGCTATTTCTCAAAGACCTTGGGGTTCCGTAGCCTTAGGAAAAACTGATGTGGACTTGACCTTTCAAGGTAGCAGCCATGAGCATGACTTAGAAAGAAAGAGAGCTGTTGTGATGGATTATTATGACTTCAGCACTGTCACTTTCATCAGTTCGGAGAGGTTTTAGAATGTGTGTTGGGATTTAGCAGTAAATCTGGTTAACAAGGGAGTCCCTAGGGAAAACAATGTGTGGAAAAGAGAAGATGCTTTCACACCTGGGATTTCTCAGCTCTTTTCTGTTCTCCTTTTCAGCATTTTATGCCAAGATTTCTTGTTTTCCCTCACAAACTCAAGTCACAGCAAAAGAATTCAAACTAGGATGTGACTGATAATGCATCTATCTCCCCTCTCTGGGGAAAGCCAAGTCCTAGCAGAAGCATTCAGCTAGCTGCCAGCTAGCTGTACAAGGCAGTAGGGGAGGGGATGAGACTGGCGCATGGAGAGTTTTAAGGTCCTTTGAATCATTTGACAGCTAGACCCAACACTCTCTGAAGCCATCTAATGTAAGACCAATTCAGTGTCAGCTGAAGTTCATCTCATGATCCACGAGTAATAGAAACTGAGGATGAAACGCTGCTCCCTTTGGCTTGGCTTGCATACCCTTGTCTTAGCTTCTCATTTCAAATGTAATTCACTTCTCCTCTTGGTTAGCCCCCATCACTGAGCTGTCAAACAGCACGTGCCATCTCTCACAATCTAGCCCCTTGGGTAGCTTCTTGACAAATAACTGAAATCTAGTCTGCTTCACTTTGAAACAAAATAGGAAAAAACTATTGTTACCATTGTTCTTCCAGAAAAGTCAACTGGAAATGCTTTTTCATATACTATTCTATATAGAGCAGGCTTAACATTGTGGTTACATTATCAAGACCCATTCCACTCCCAAATAGGGATGGTCTTTAAAACTCTCTTATTTTCCTCTCAAAATTATTATTTTATTACTATTAAATAGTTCATGCATGAATACGGTCTGCGTGCATACATGCTCGGTTGCTGAGTCATGTCCGATTCTTTGTGACCCCATGGTTTGTAGACCGCCAGGCTCCTCTGTCCTTGGGATTTTCCAGGCAAGAATCCTGGAGCTGGTTTCTGTTTCCTACTCCAGGAAATCTTCCCAACTTGGGGATTGATCCCACATCTCCTGCATCTCCTGAATTGGCAGGCAGATTCTTTATCACGGAGCCACCTGGGAAGCCCATATATGGTCTGCTGCTGCTGCAGCTAAGTCGCTTCAGTAGTGTCCGACTCTGTGCGACCCCATAGACAGCAGCCCACCAGGCTCCCCGGTGCCTGGGATTCTCCAGGCAAGAATACTGGAGTAGATTGCCATTTCCTCTTCCAATATATATGGTCTATGATATGACAAATAATTGTTTGTCCTTTCCATCAATAAAGAAAGAAATTTTAACAATTCCCTTTTCTCCTAAATCAAGTCCTAATTTAAAATTGTCCAATAATTCAATAATCTGATCATCCTTGCATTGAACATCTTGTTCATAGTATCTCCAATATTCTCACACTTCTCTCTCCATCCATATATAGATGAACACTGACACCAACTTATGAAAAATTAATCCCTTGTTTCCTGAAGGCCATCTCACCCCAATGGGATCCCCGCTCTTGATCCTGGAATTCTAGCACCTGTTACTAAACATAGCATAACATGTAGTGAATGTTCAATAAACGTTTGTTAAATGAATGATTTAACAGTCATACATATGTGTTGATAACGTTCACATGAAATCTTCCTGCTGTGATTGTTAGTATCCTTCTTTCAACATCATCCTGAAAAGCCACTGTTGACTGGTGTATGCTCTCATTGAACTCTTGACATTTCTCTGTTCTTATTTTATGTTAATGCTGCTAGTCTGTCTCAAATTCCCTGGCTTCCTGGTCAGATGACATTGGCATAAAATTTTGGTGGTATACCTTTAAGGAGTTTAGTTGATGGGAGCAAGATAATTCTATTCTTTTAGTTTCTCTGTGTAGTAGAAGGTAAATTTTAAGGCATGGTATCTAGCCAGGTGCTTGAAACACAGTAGAGTGCAATAAAAATTTTGCAGATTTACTGGTTAAAGCCCTTTCTTTCTCCCTTTCTTAATGTCAGGGCAGTGTACAGAGTCTCAACCTATATATACTTGGAGAAAACGGAAAAGAACTAACCGTTTGGTACCTGTTATGTGTCAGTTACCAGGCTGGATGTTACATCACACATAACCTCGTGTCATTTTTACAACAATCTTGTGAAGTAGGTATTATTCCAATTCTGCTACTGCTGCTAAGTCGCTTCAGTCGTGTCCAGCTCTGTGCGACCCCATAGATGGCAGCGGCTCCCCCATCCCTGGGATTCTCCAGGGAAGAACACTGGAGTGGGTTGCCATTTCCTTCTCCAATGCATGAAAGTGAAAAGTGAAAGTGAAGTTGCTCAGTGTGTTCGATTTTCACGACCCCATGGATTGCAGGCTACCAGGCTCCTCCATCCATGGGATTTTCCAGGCAAGAGTACTGGAGTGGGGTGCCATCGCCTTCTCTGATTCCAATTCTAGATGTAGAGAAACTAAGGCCTGGAGATGTCTGTCATCAAATAAATATGTGCACATGAAATTCTTTGTTCTCCCAAAATATTTATTATCTTCCTATTACTTGATCAAATTACATCCGACCTTCAAGAATCAATTTAAGAATGTTGAAAAAACATTCTCCATGGTTCTCTTGTGTTTCTGTCCATTTTCTGAGGAAAGGCATACACAGCTTTTGCTCTGGGCCATTTTTTCAAGGATGTTTGTACAGCAAAATGCCTTGGGACACAAAGATAGAATCTCCCTCTGAGAGAAAACAGATTTGTTTTCTAACCAGGAAGTTAGGGATAATGTGTCCCTCCAGACAAAGACTGAACAGGTTTGCTAGCTGGTTCTTTGTAGAAGATTGAGGTTTCTTTAGCTCAGGGTCCATCAACTGTGATGCAAACCCACGGAGTGTACACCATCCTCCTTTAACACCTCCTTGGGCCATGGAGGATAAAGAGAACTAGTATAGAGGCAAAGTTCCTGGTGCCAGCTGTGCTCAGTAACAGAGGCATTTGCCTCTGACCCAAGAGTTTTGTGGTCTCTGGCAGCATCTATAAAAATGTGGCAGACTAACTTTTCAGTTTGCAAATAGGCTAACATCTCAAACTTTCCACAGTTCTTGACAAAGACCTTCTTCCTTTGGGAAGAGGTCTTATCTAACCACTCCAGCTTACAGTGATATCTCCAAAATATATTTGGCAGGAAACCAACCCTGCTGAGTAATGTGTTGTGAACATTTTTATTACCTCACACTTGATTATGCTCTCCTAGAGGACAGACAGCACTTGTGCTTCTTAATGAGTGTTTCGCATTTTTCCTGCGCATAGAAATTGACTCTCATTTTATTAATTGTAATCCATTAAAATGTATTAAATGTCTATTAAGTGTAGGACATGATGGTCAGAATATTTAGGTAGTTACTTCCCTAAGTAACTTCCCTAAGTGGTGCATCAGCTCCTTGAAGATGGACGTAATATCTAATACTTCTTTTTTATCCATTATAATTCTTTGTGTCTCTTGTTCTTTCATTCAACAGATATTTATTGACCATCGGCTATGGATGATCCCCTGGAGAAGGCAATGGCTACCCACTCCAGTATTCTTGCCTGGAGCATTCCGTGGACAGAGGAGCCTGGCAGGCTACAGTTCATGGGGTTGCAAAGAGTTGGACATGACTGAGTGACTAACACTCATCTGTTAGGTGCAAGTGGATCATAGGTTTCTGAGTGTACAAATGAATGAGAGCTCTCCTACCTTCAAGGATCTCGTGGAAACAGATCATCATACAGTGCAGGGAGGAAGTTCAGTGACAGAAGAAAATATAGATTATTCTGGCAACATGGTGAAGAGCCATTCAATGGGGCATTGGGAGATGGCTCTTCAATTTCCTGTTTTGTTTTTTTTTTCCCCTCAGAAGCATATAGTGCTTGTGTGTGTGCTAAGTCACTTCAGTTGCATCTGGCTCTTTGCAGCACTACGGACTGCAGTCCACTAGGCTCTTTTGTCCTTGGGATTCTCCAGGCAAGAATATTGGAGTGGGTTGCCCTGCCCTCCTCCAGGGGATCTTCCTGACTTAGGGATCAAACCTGTGTGTCTTATGTCTCCTGCATTGGCAGGTGGGTATTTTACCACTACAGCCCCTGGGAAGCGCTAAACAGTGCTTAGTAAATACTAAAAAAAAAAATTGTTGGTGGGTAGACCAATAATTCAAACTTAAAAGTTTGGTCAAACCCTTTTCTGAAACTTAAAATAGCCCATCTAAGACATGGCTGGCCTACATAAACATCATTATCAGCAGTCTCCAGTTCCTATTTGAAAAGGTACACATAACAAGTATGTTCAAGTAAATGAAAACATTTGACACCTGCAATAGCCTTAAGGGCTAGGAAAATGCACAAGGCATGCTCTATGTCCTCAAGATGTTCACAGTCAAGTGAGATAGACACATATACACACACAAATCTTAAATTTGGCACAATGACGTTAAGCATTGAATAGATACTGAAGTTACTATTAGACTGTGGGTGTTCAGACTGCTGGAGACTAAGAGAGTTTCTTGCAAGGGATGATATCTTAAGTGGTATTTGAAGGGTGACAAGGCTTTCTGTAGGCAGAGCATAGAAAGTAAGGCAGTCCAAGAAAAAGCTTGAGCATATGCATATTCTTTAAAATAAGCAACATCAAAAAGTCCACAAATAATACATGCTGGAGAGGATGTAGAGAAAAGTAAACCCCTCTACACTGTTGCTGGGAATGGAAACTGGTGCATTCACTATGGAGAACAGTATGAATGTTCCTTAAAAAACTGAAAATAGAACTACCATATGATCTAGCAATATAATGATCTAGCAACTCCTGGGCATATATCTAGAAAAGGTAAACACTAATTCAAGAAGATACGTGCACCCTAATGTTCGTAGCAGCACCATTTACAATAGCCAAGACGTGGGAACAACCTAAATGTCTGTTCACAGGTGAACAGACAAAGATGTGGAAGGTATATATAAAATGGAATACTATTCAGCCACAGAAAAGAGTGAAATCTTGCCATTTGCAGCAGCATGGATGGACATAGAGGACACTGTGTTAAATGAAAGAAATCAGACAGAGAAAGATAAATACTTTATGATATCACTTTTTTGGTGGAATGTAAAAATTACAACAAACTCGTGAAGATAACAAGAGTAGACTCACAGATATACAGTACAAACTACTGGTTACCAGTGGAAGAGGAAGTGGGAGGGGCAATACTGGGATACGAAATTAAGAGGTTATGTGTAAAATAAGCTACAAGATATATTGTACCACATGGGGACTATAGCCAATATTTTATCGTAACTATAAATGGAGCATAACCTTTAAAAGTTGTGAATTGCCATATTGTACACATGTAACATACAGTGTTATACATCAACTATTGTTCTTTTGTCACTAAATTGTGTCTGACTCTTTTGTGATCCCATGGACTGTAGCCCACCAGGCTCCTTTGTTCATGGGATTTCCCAGGCAAGAATATTGGAGTGAGTTGTCATTTCCTTCTCCAGGGGATCTTCCTGATCCAAGGATTGAACCCATGCTTTGGAAGGAAAATTCTTTACCACTGAGGCACTACGGAAGCCCTTACATCAACTATACTTCATTTAAAAAAGAAAATAAAATTTAAAAAACATAATATACTAAGAAAGGAAATTTTATTCAGTGCTGTTTCATTGTATTCTTTTGTTCTTGTTGTTCTTTTTATTTTGCTGTTTTTTTTTGTTTTGTTTTGTTCAGTGCCTTTTACATATACTTATTAAGTATCTGCTGGGGCAAATATAATGCATTCAAAAAGAGATACAGATACAGTCCTAGTTCAGAATGCAATGGAAAGAACAATAATCTAATCTAAAATATTAAATTCCAATGAAGCACTAAGCCAGGAGGGTTTTTAATGCCATCCTTCATTAGTTACAGAATTCAGTGAATGATGTCATCTGATCTGTAAGGAGGAGGGTCAGTCTTGGCAGCTGTGTGAAGGATGGTCCAGAGGGTTGAGTGATGGAGTCAGGAAGAGCAGTATGGAAGCTTCTGTGACCATACAGGGACAAATGGGAAGGCTTCTAAACCAGATGAAAAGAGGAACAAAGATATGAGACACATTGTGATGATATAATACACAGAATTTGATGATTTATTCAATGAGAGAGGTGGCTATGAAAATGAAGCTAAGCCATCTATTCTGAGTGACAGACAGGATGATGCTAGTGGTATAATAGAGAACATTCACCAAATAAGATATCTTTGAGAATAACTCAAAGGTCTTTGTACTAACTAACCAATCTCTATCATCTTGTATTCATTTAGCTTTTATTTTGTCAACTTTTTTCAGATGTAGAATCATATATTTTTAAGGCAGGGGAAGTAAACATTTAGGACTTCTCAGGTGTGGCTTAGCTGGTAAAGAATCTACCTGCAATGTGGGAGACCTCAGTTCAATCCCTGGGTTGGGAAGATCTCCTGGAGAAGGGAAAGGCTACCCATTCCAGTATTCTGGCCTGGAGACTGTATAGTCCATGGGGTCAAAAGAGTCGGACACGACTAAACCACTTTCACTTTCAGGAAATTCTTACCAGTGATTTTTCAGTCTTCAGAACCATTAGTGGATCATGAAATCAATTAAAAATATTATTTAAAAAATACCAAAAAGTGAAACAGAATAAAACAGAGCAGAATGTGAAATATCACAGTGATCACTCATTTAAAGGTTATTACTTGTGGAAAATTGGTCTTCTTTTTTATGTACACACACTGAGTTGCAATGTCAAATATGCATCTTAGCGTGAGTTGTAGTTTAAAAATGCTGAGGGCCTCTGATCTAGACAGTGCTCAACAAACCATCTCTCTAGTCTAAACTTTCTCCTTCAGTTTATAGGACTAGAGCAGCGAGACATGAACAGAAAGGAATGGAAAGGCAAGAGGCATCTTTCATCACCTTGACAATGAACAATGATCCAATTACATAATATAGTGGGTGCTAGTTCCCTGTTCAGAATCCATGGCTTCTGTGATTTTTATAGAAAGTCCAAAGCACCCCTTACATTTTTGTTTGTAGTCCCTTTGGCAATATGAAGAATGTTTAGGATTACCCACATTTGTTCCACCTGCAGACCAAACCAGAACCAGGGAGAGAACACATTCTTTTCTTGAGATTTCAAATAAGCCCTTGTTTAATAATTTGAGACAATAGAATTAAAACTGTAAATTGTGACCCATCATGGATTTCATTTTTTCCACTAGATGGCAGAAAAAGCACTTGTAATGGAAATTACATTGTCATCTCTTTAATCAGTTCTGTAGACCTTTTTTTTTAATAAAGGGAGATATATTTCATTTTAGTTTGAATAGTAGAATATGATTATAAGACAACTGATTATTTTACAACTAATTTAATCATATTAAGCT
>SJYQ01001904.1:1700654-1713271 GCA_006410935.1 Redunca redunca | reverse complement strand
CACCCACCCCAGTAACTTGTTTCTGTGCAAGGTAAGTGATACCCAGTCTCTAATTTAGAAAATCCCATACTGTGCTGTGTATGGCAAAGACCTTGTTTTGAGTCAAAGTGGGTAAACAGCTTTCTGAGACTAAGCAACTCCTATGGTGCAGTAAGTTAGTCTCTGCTGCTGCTGCTGCTAAGTCGCTTCAGTCATGTCCGACTCTGTGCAACCCCATAGACGGCAGCCCACCAGGCTCCCCCGTCCCTGGGATTCTCCAGGCAAGAACACTGGAGTGGGTTGCCATTTCCTTCTCCAATGCATGAAAGTGAAAAATGAAAGTGAATTCGCTCAGTCGTGTCCGGCTCTTAGTGACCCCATGGACTACAGCCTACCAGGCTCCTCCATCCATGGGATTTTCCAGGCAAGAGTACTGGAGTGGGGTGCCACTGCCTTCTCCGAAGTTAGTCTCTAGCACAGTGAAATTTTGGAATAAATTGTCTCCCTTGGTCTATTGAACAGAAGACTATTTTTATGTCTGTTTCTTTGTAAAGCCAACTGTGGGTTAAAAACAAAATTAATTTGAGAATAAAAGAGAACTGGATTTGGAGTCCTTATTTTTTATTTTTCTAAAAATTACGTATTTCTTTTAATTTGGGTGCACTGGGTCTTAGTTGTGGCATGTGAGATCTAGTTCCCTGGCCAGGAATTGAACCTGGGCCCTCTGCACTGGGAGCACCAAGCTGTACCCATTGAACCACTAGGAAGTCCCTAGTTCTTATTTCTTAATGAAGAAAACTTACATTAGATTTTTAGGAGTATTCCCTCACAGAACCAAATTTTAATAAGTCCCACCTGGCCCAAATCCAGGCATCATGGGTCCTGCCACCTGCTGCATATGGGACCCTGCTGAGTCACTGGACATCTCTGGGCCCAAGTTTCTGAAATCATATATCATCCAGAATTATACTTTCTGCTCTAACACTCTCTGCAAGAGAAAAATAAGAATGGTAAACGTTTCACTCTTTCACTGAAACAAACCAAAAAGAACTGGGTCCAAGGTCCCAGTGCCAACTTCTGACCCCAAATACCCCAACTTTTTAGTTCTTTAGCTCCCCTCATGCTCTCCAATTAAAGAAGTAGAAATCTGGGCTTTCTCCATAAACTCTTTTTCATGTTCTGCTCACCAGGGAAGCCCTATCACTGCAAATGTCCCTGTAAATCTACAACCCAAGCCATAGAGTAACTTCTTTGGGCTTAAAGCTGTATGAATGGCTCTGATGCTGACCCCACTCTGAGGAGACTCTGTCCCAAAAATGTTGGGTGGTGTTTGTTTTTCTGTTGAAATCCAGGGAGATTGTGGAGTGGGAGCACTCAGAGCCCACAACCCTGTAGATCTCCATTCAGCACATCTCTAATGGGCTCAGCACGGTGACAGCTGTGACGAATACCATGGCAATTTCCCACATAAGATTGTATCCAAGTAGGGGCTACATTTCCTTCAGAGTCGCAGAGGCCATTATTATTCTTTGGAGAGGAATTCTGAGGAGGAAATAGCTGATTTAAATGCCTGCTGTCAGTTGCCAAAGAAATTGTTACAAAATACTGCTATAATGATGTGGAAAACTGCCCATTGCGTTGGATTCCACGTTTTTTCTGCTCCTCCCATTCATCATCGGATTTCCCTCTTCGCCAACTGGGTGCCTGCAGACTGGTACTCTAAAAGCCTTATAAGTTGGAGTTTCAATTTTGGGTCCTTTGGCATTTCACATTATGGCTGCTCAACCATTTCTCATGACCTCTCAAGCTCTCATGAGGTCTTCTAAGAAACTATGTATAGCCTAGAAATACTCACCCAGCCTACATATTAAATTTTATTCATTCAGCAAGTACTCATGGAATACCCATTATTTTTTCCACATGTGAAAGTGAAAGTGTTAGTCACTCAGTCATGTCCGACCCTTTGCAACACCATGGACTGTAGCCCCCTCAGGCTCCTCTGTCCATGGCATTCTCCAGGCAAGAATACCGGAGTGGGTAGTCATTCCCTTCTCCAGGGGATCTTCCCAAACCAGGGATTGAACCCCCATCTCCTGCTTCCCTGGTGACTCAAATGTTAAAGAATCTGCCTGCAATGCAGAAGACATGGGTTCAATCCCTGGATCAGGTAGATTCCCTGGAGAAGGGAATGGCTACCCACTCCAGTGTTCTTGTCTGGAGAGTTCCATGGACAGAGGAGCCTGATGGGCTACAATTCAAAGGGTCACAAAAAGTTGAACATGACTGAGGGACTAACACTTCCACATATGAGAACGCAGCATAACATAGTAGTTCCAGTCAGTTTCCAGAGTCAAACTGCTTAGATTCTAAATCTGGTTCCACCATGACTACTAGCTGTGTGACCTTGTTATGTCATAGTTATTCGACCTAGGACAAATTACCTAAGGTTCCACATCAATATAAAAGGCCCAACAGTAGTACCTACCTCATAGGGTTGAAATGAGGATTAAATCAATCCATACTTATCAGGGAGTAAAAATAACAATAATAGCTCAAAATAAGTGTTCATTAATATACTCCTTACCTCTATAAAGAAGATAACATATTACCTTTAGGGAATTTACAATCTAAGGTCTAAGAGAAGACAGGTACAAGAGTAACATAAAACAAGTCAGAGTTCATCTTAGAGTGATCTGCAAATACCTGGAACAAAAAAGCCACCTGAAGCAAAGTAAGAAACAGACATCAAGAACAGACCTATGGACATGGGGGGAGAGGAGGAGGGAGAGGGTGAGGTGTATGGAGAGAGTAACATGGAAACTTACAATACCATTTGTAAAGTAGATAGCCAATGGGAATTTGCTGTGTGACTCAGGGAACGCAAACAAGGGCTCTGTGACAACCTAGAAAGGTGGGATGGGGAGGGAGATGGGAGGGAGGTTCGGGAGGGAGAGGACATGGGTAGATCTATGGCTGATTCTTGTTGATGTTTGACAGAAAACAACAAAATTCTGTAAAACAATTACCCTTCAATTAAAAATAAATTAATTTAAAAAATAAACAGTAAAGGTGGACAAATTCAGACTTAAATTGAAGAAAGTAGGGAAAACCACTAGACCATTCAGGTATGACCTAAATCAAATCTCTTATAATTATACAGTGGAAGAGAGAAATAGATTTAAGGGACTAGATCTGATAGATAGAGTGCCTGATGAACTATGGACAAAGGTTCGTGACATTGTACAGGAGACAGGGATCAAGACCATCCCCATGGAAAAGAAATGTAAAAAAAAATGACTGTCTGGGGAGGCCTTATAAATAGCTGTGAAAAGAAGAGAGGCGAAAAGCAAAGGACAAAAGGAAAGATATAAGCATCTTAATGCAGAGTTCCAAAGAATAGCAAGAAGAGATAAGAAAGCCTTCCTCAGCGATCAATGCAAAGAAATAGAGGAAAACAACAGAATGGGAAAGACTAGAGATCTCTTCAAGAAAATTAAAGATGCCAAGGGAATATTTCATGCAAAGATGGGCTCGATAAAGGACAGAAATGGTATGGACCTAACAGAAGCAGAAGCTATTAAGAAGAGCTGGCAAGAATACACAGAAGAACTGTACAGAATAGAACCTCATGGCCAAGATAATCACAATGGTGTGATCACTCACCTAGAGCCAGACGTCCTGGAATGTGAAGTCAAGTGGACCTTAGAAACCATCACTACGAACAAAGCTAGTGGAGGTGATGGAATTCCTAGTTGAGCTATTTCAAATCCTGAAAGATGATGCTGTGAAAGTGCTGCACTCAATATGCCAGCAAGTTTGGAAAACTCAGCAGTGGCCACAGGACTGGAAAAGGTCAGTTTTCATTCCAATCCCAAAAAAAGACAATGCCAAAGAATCCTCAAACTACCTTACCGCACAATTGCACTCATCTCACACGCTAGTAAAGTAATGCTCAAAATTCTCCAAACCAGGCTTCAGCAATACGTGAACCATGAACTTCCAGATGTTCAAGCTGGTTTTAGAAAAGGCAGAGGAACCAGAGATCAAATGGCTAACATCTGCTGGATCATGGAAAAAGCAAGAGAGTTCCAGAAAAACATCTCTTTCTGCTTTATTGACTATGCCAAAGTCTTTCACTGTGTGGATCACAATAAACTGTGGAAAATTCTTCAAGAGATGGGAATACAAGACTACCTGACCTGCCTCTTGAGAAACCTGTATGGAGGTCAGGAAGCAAGAGTTAGAACTGGACATGGAACAACAGACTGGTTCCAAATAGGAAAAGGAGTGTGTCAAGGCTATATATTGTCACCCTGCTTATTTAATGTATATGCAGAGTACATCATGAGAAACGCTGGGCTGGAAGAAGCACAAGCTGGAATCAAGATTGCTGGGAGAAATACGAATAACCTCAGATATGCAGATGACCCCACCATCATGGCAGAAAGTGAAGAGGAACTAAAAAGCCTCTTGATGAAAGTGAAAGAGGAGAGTGAAAAAATTGGCTTAAATCTCAACATTCAGAAACCTAAGATCATGGCATCTGGTCCCATCATTTCATGGGAAATAGATGGGGAAACAGTGAAAACAGTGTCAGACTTTATTTTTTTGGGCTCCAAAATCACTGCAGATGGTGACTGCAGCCATGAAATTAAAAGACGCTTACTCCTTGGAAAGAAAGTTATGACCGACCTAGACAGCATATTGAAAAGCAGAGACATTACTTTGCCAACAAAGGTCCGTCTAGTCAAGGCTATGGTATTTCCTGTGGTCATGTATGGATGTGAGAGTTAGCCTATGAAGAAAGCTGAGCACCGAAGAATTGATGCTTTTGAAGTGTGGTGTTGGAGAAGACTCTTGAGAGTCCCTTGGACTGCAGGGAGATCCAACCAGTCCATTCTGAGGGATATCAGCCCTGGGATTTCTTTGGAAAGAATGATGCTAAAGCTCCAATACTTTGGCCCCCTCACGTGAAGAGTTGACACATTGGAAAAGACCCTGATGCTGGGAGGGATTGGGGGCAGGAGGAGAAGGGGACGACAGAGGATGACATGGCTGGATGACATCACCGACTGGATGGACATGAGTTTGGGTGAACTCTGGGGGTTGGTAATGGACAGGGAGGCCTGGTGTACTGCAATTCATGGGGTCGCAAAGAGTCCGACATGACTGAACGACTGAACTGAGCTGAAAGGTGGACAAGTTTGGTGACATAGAAATTCAAACTTTCAGAGAAACACAAAAATACCATAAAGATCCACAGGCAACAAAAGAAACAAAAATATACTTGCAACACCTTCAGTTGACAAAGGATTAATATCCTCCATCTAGGACAACTGGGAGGAGGCTGTACACGTGTGACATCTTTAAGAGAGGAATTTCAGAGCCTCAGAGGAAGATGCTGGTTGCAAGTTAAAGTGTTTGAATTAAATTTGACTGAAAAGAAAGTGTCGCTAAAGTTTTCTAGAAACAGAACTGATCCTAAGAAAGATTAATACAGCAGCAGCAGGTCAGGTTATTTGGAGAATAAAGACCAGTTAGGACGCTGGCAAGATTAGCTGAAAGGTGACCATCCCCTGGAACTCCAAGGAGAGGACGATCATGAACATTTTCTTGGGGCAATAAATGCTTGCTGATGACCGACGTTTCCTGAGGTTTCAGAGCCCACATAATTGGAAAAATGGTGATTAATGAAGACAAGGAAGACAGAAGCAGAAACGGGGTTGGGGGGAAGGTGATGGATTTGTTTCTAACGTTACATAAAGGTAAGATATCAGCTTTAAAATTAGAGAGAGAGAGGTTTACATCTGGTTGGGAATGCAAGTTTAGAGCTCTAAGGAGGATGAAACCCAAGAGATAGAGTGTTAGCTGAGGCCTGGGGCATAGACAGGATCACAGAGTATTTCACTTGGGTAAGAGGGAGGACTTAGGACCACTGTGGGAAAGACTATTGAATACAGATTCCTAGACTCCATTCATTCTTACTCAATCGGAATGTGAGGATAACATTAAGGACTCTATATTTTTAACAAGTTGTCAACATTTATCTAACAAACATTAAATTTTGTTTTTGTTTCACCAAACTGTGGGATGTTTGTTACCTGACCAGGGATTGAAACTGTGCCCTCTATATTAGAAGCGCAGAGTCTTCATTTTCTTGTAACATATTTTTAAAACATTTATTTTTAATTGGAAGATAATCGCTCTACAATGTTGTGTTAGTTTCTGCTGTACAACAACACGAATCAGCTATATATATATATCCCCTCCCTCTTGAGCCTTCCTCCCAGTACCCTCCATCTCACCCATCTAGGTCATCACAGAGGACCGAGCTGAGCTCCTTTTGCTATAAAGCTGGGAAGCCTGGAGTCTTAACCACGGGACCAACAGGGAAGTCTCAACATTAAAGTTTAAGACCCCATACTTCAGGAGGTAAGGAATGATGAGAAAAACATCAAGTTGGCAAAAAGGTAGCAAGTAAGTCTGGAGGATATAATTAAGGAAGAAGGAACTCACAAGGAGTGAGTCTCAAATCTTTAACTGGGTCATAGAAAAAGTGGGAAAATACTTCAGTTTGTATATCAGGAAATGGTCAAAGACCTTCCTTCTCCACTAGGGTGAAGGAGTGAAAGGGTGGAGAGGAAGTGGAGTTGACTGAAGACATCATTATCCTGAAATTCAACATCAGAAGAAAGAATAAGGGAACGTGTTGGCTTGTGGTTGTAACAAAATTAAGGATGTGACTTGTATTTAAGAGTGAGTGGTGCCTTTCTATGCTTGGAAAAGAAGAGGACCCAGTAGAAAGGAATGAGCAGATCTGGAAGAAAGAGAAGGAGTTGTGGGTACAGCAAGGTCTCAGGAAAAGAAGGAAGGACCAGCCTTCAAAAAGAGAAGGGACATTTCCATCTTTCCTCTTGTTTCAGATGAAGGAAAAAGTATCCAGATGGAAGGCAGAGAACTTGGAGGAATTCAAGCTGATGTCCCTGATATGGAAGTAAACTGGGAAAACAGTTTAGAGGTGGGAATATGAGGGCCCTAGAGGGGGTAAATCACTAGAGTCATTCTTACCAGTGGTAGAGGATGGTCTTAATGGTCTTAACAGATGTGTGGCCTTTTAGGAGGTATGCTGAGGGTGTTGGTTTACTTTTTCTCTTTTCTCTCTTTCAGGTGGCCTTGATATAATCATTACCTGCTCATTCACCCTAGAAATGGGCAGCCACAGGCTGGACCTCTGGTGCCCAGGGTCAGTAATCTGCAGATGTGCACTGACCAGATGCTCTTGGGCTTCCATCCTCTATTCTTCCCCCTTCACAATCCTAAAACTGCTGGAGCTCTAGCTGAGGAGACTACCTCCCCCTAATGCTGATTTTGCTTATGAGTTCAAAGGTGAAATCCTGACCAGCAGAGTTGGATACTGGCGTGGTGTCAAGCCACAGTCATCAGCAATGGATTTGTGTCGTCTTAGGCTCTAAATGTGGACGGCTATGCAACATTACTTTTCAAATCTCAATTTACCCCCTTTGTAGTTAAATAAGAACTGATGCTAAGGGTTTTGGGTACAAAGTTTAATAAACACTGTAGGTGAAATAACTCATGAAGATACTAGCTATACTTGCAGAAGTGCAGTACTAGTTAAAAATCATGATGTACATTTTTAAATCCCATTCAAAAATGATGTAGAGATTTTCATTGAAATTAGCAAAAAATGTCTCCCTTTTCTGCTGTTAGTACATTGCTTTTGCAAACTGGGCCAAATCAAGGGACTGGCATAACTGCATCCCTTCTGGAAACTAGGACAGAATCTGTTCCCCTGCCTTTTGAAGCTTCTAGAGGCCACTTGTATTGCTAGGCTTGTAGCCTCTTCCTCTATCTTCAAAGGGTATCATTCCAGTCTCTGCTTCTGTTGTCACATCACTTTTTTTCTGATTCTGGCTCTTGCTGTGTCTCTCTTATAAGGAACTGTGATTATGTTGGGCCCACTGGAATAAGCCAGGATAAATTCTCCATCTCAGATCCTTAACTCGTTCACACCTGCAAAGTTCTTTTTGTCATGAAAAGTGAATATTCACAGGTTCCCAGGATAAGGACATGGATATATTCCAGAGGGCTATTATTCCATCTACCACAATGGCTCAGGTAAACGTGAGAATGTAGCTTGTGCTACAAGTGACCTGTGTCAACGCTTAGTGCCCCAGACCTCCCTCTCCTTCCCCCAGGACACCTTGAACCAGAGTCATGGCATAGGACATCTCTTATATGGCCTGAGAATGGTGCAGCTATCAATCTGTGCATTAACTCAGTAGTAAGGATACATTTTTTCCTGATCAAAATAAAGATAAAAAGAAGTTCTAGTTTTTATTCCCTTACACCACTTGATCATCTAGAGCAGCTCCTAGAATACAGTCATCCGATTTTAATGATCAGTGAGTATGATGGTTAATTTTATGTGTCAGCTTAGCCAGGTTAATGGTATCCAGTTATTTAGTCAAATGTCAGTCTAGATATTGTTGATAAGGTATTTTTCAAATGTGATTAACGTTTAAATCAGTGAACATTGAGTAAAACAGATTATCCTCCGTTATGTAAATAGGTCTTATCCAATTGGTTGAAGGCCTTAAGAGAAAAGACTAAGGTCCCTGGAAGAGGAAGGAATTCTATCTCCAGACTGTCCTTGACTGAAGACTTCAACATCAACTCCTGCTGAAATTTCCAGCCTGGTGGCCTGCCCTTAGGATTTCAGACTTCTCAGCTTCCATATTGTGAGCCACATTGGCTCACAATCATGTGAGCCAATTCCTTAAAGTCAATCAATATGTCCTCTATCTATCTATTGATATATTTATATAGATGGGGAAACAATGGAAACAATGACAGACTTTCTTTTCTTGGGCTCCAAAATCACTGCAGATTGTGACTGCAGCCATGAAATTTAAAAAACACTTGCTCCTTGGAAGAAAAGTTATGATCAACCTAGACAGCATATTAAAAAGCAGAGACATTACTTTGCCAACAAAGGACCGTCTAGTCAAGGCTATGGTTTTTCCAGTAGTCATGTATGGATGTGAGATTTGGACTATAAAGAAAGCTGAGCATGGGAGAATTGATGCTTTTGAACTGTGGTGTTGGAGAAGACTCTTGAGAGTCCTTTGGACAGGAAGGAGATCAAACAGTCAGTTCTAAAGGAAATCAGTCCTGAATATTCATCGAAAAGACTGATGCTGAAGCTGAAGCTCCAATACTTTGGCCACCTGATGTGAAGAACCGATTCATTAGAAAAGATCCTGATGCTGGGAAAGATTGAATGCAGGAGGAAAAGGAGACGACAGAGGATGAGATGGTTGGATGGCATCACCAACTCAATGGTCATGAGTTTGAGCAAACTCCGGGAGATGGTGTAGGACTAAGGAAGCCTGGCATGCTGCAGTCTGTGGGGTCGCAAAGAACTGAACTGGGTGAACTGATGTCTATATCTGTAACCTACAAGACTATAATGTGTCTGCTATAAATATAAGATGAAATAAATTTTAAAATGACTACAAAATAAATGTTATCAATTCAAAGGATGTATACACACACACAAACATACATACACATTTTATACATGTTGTTTCTCTGGAGAATCCTGAATAATACAAGTTAGAGAAGCATTTTCAGCCTGTAGTAAATCCCAGGTTAATAATAATAATATATTTAGATTCCAAAGTAAAATAAAATCTAGTCTCACTTATACTTACCCTAAAGTGGTTCTACCTTTTAGCTAGTAAATCTGAAATATGGGTTAAGTGGTAAGTATTGCTAGAGAGGCCTCAAATCTGGCAAGAATGATCTCAAATATCATATGTATTGGGAGTGAAAGATCTAGGAGGTTTTCTAATTTATCTCTCTCCATGTTCTTATTGGCTTTAAAATATTNTGGGAGTGAAAGATCTAGGAGGTTTTCTAATTTATCTCTCTCCATGCTCTTATTGGCTTTAAAATATTAGAAATTTTATATCAAATATTATTGATATCAATGTTATAAATACCATATTTTCTTTCATATGATTATTTTATAATAATTAGATAATTAAATTCTGAAAGCCCTGGTATTAAGAAAAGAGAAACCATGGATCACTGACTTCTGGAATTGAATTAGATATTCACAGTAACATCACATCGTTTCAAGGAAGAAAGCAAGAAGAATGACATTTGAAATCATGGGAAGAGTATGAACAGGTATAATATAATTTCTTGGCTTGGAATTTTGCCAAAAGACAATTGCTAATAATTTTTACCATAAAAAGTGCCAAGGATGCTCTTTAACGAAAACCACTATTGTGAATTTCTGGGTCTCTATCTCATCAGAAAGTGATATTGCTATCAAAAAGAATCCATTTATACTTGAACATTTGTGAAATACTGACTCATAAGTGGTTTTCTGGATCCTTGCAATCAGTGGAAATATGGATAGAAGTATTCTTTAATCTTTTAAAATGAAAGATGAAGGAAATATATATAAAACAGACACTTCAGGATTTTTCTGGAGCACTTTGATTTCTTTGCACTGGCACATATATTGGTTCTATCTTCTCTGCACTATCCAGAGGTGAGAATTGGGGCAGGAGGGTAAAAGAGGAGGTGTGGGTTTGGGGACTGAGCATAAGGAGGAAGAGGAACTAGGTCACATAGATTATCTCCTCCCCTTGTGTACTTTTAAGGCCCACAGCTTCCCTATGCATTATCTTAGCTTCCTTTCCCGTTTCCTTTCTAAATTCTTCAGCCTGTAATCCTCAGACTTTGGAGCCATATATCTTGTGCTCCTTTTACTAGTCTATCACTTCACAGATAGGCTATGTTGAGTAAGAAGTGAGCTCCAGTGTTGGTACCTACAGATATGGATGTGAATCCTACTGCTGCAACTTAACATCTACACTATCTCAGTAATGCTGCACAATAAATGTCTTGGCATGGAACAGATCGCTCACAGTTCTGGAGGCTGAGAACTGCAAGATCAGTCAGCTCCTAGTAAAGGCTCTTTTCCTGGTTTGTAAGTTGATGCCTGTTTACTGTATCCTCACATGGCAGAGGGAGAGAGGTAATCTTGCTCGTGTTTCTTCCTGTTGCTGTTCAACTCTTTGTGACCCCATCCCATGGACTGCAGCACTCCAGGCTTCCCTGTCCTTCGTTAGCTCCCGGATTTTGCTCAGATTCACGTCTACTGAGTCGATGATGTCATCCAACCATCTCATCCCCTGTCATCCTCTTCCCTTTAATCTTTCTCAGCATCAGCATCTTTCCCAATGAGCTGACTATTCACATCAGGTGGCCAAGTATTGGAGTTTCGGCATCAGCATCAGTCCTTCCAAAGAATATTCAGGGTTGATTGCCTTTAGGTTTGACTGGTTTGATCTCCTTGCTGTCTGAGGGACTCTCAAAAATCTTCTCCAGCAGCACAATTTGAAAGCATCACTTCTTTGGTGCTCAGCCTTCTCGTTTAAATCTCACATCTGTATGTGACTACTGGAAAACTATAGCTTTGACTATATGGACATTTGTTGGCAAAGTGATGTCTCTGCTTTTTAATATGCTATCTAGTCTTGTTATAGCTTTCCTTCCAAGTATCTGGCATCTTTTAATTTTGTAGCTACAGTCATGGTGTGCAGTGATTTGGGGGCCCAAGAAAATAAAATCTGTCACTGTGTCCACTTTTTCCCCATCTATTTGCCATGAAGCGATGGGACTGGATGCCATGATTTTAGTTTTTTGAATGCTGAGTTTTAAGCCAGCCTTTTTACTCTCCTGTTTCACACTCATCAAAAGGCTCTTTAGTTCTTCTTCGCTTTCTGCCATTAGAGTGGTATCATCTGCATATCTGAGGTTGTTGATATTTCTCTGAGGAATCTTGATTCCAGCTTTTGATTCATCCAGCCTGGCATTTCACATGATGCACTCTGCATATAAGTTAAATAAATAGGGTGACAGTCTACAGCTTTGACATATACTGTTCCCAATTTTGAACCAGTCAGTTGTTTCATGTCTGCTTCTAACTGTTGCTTCTTGACCTGCATTCAGGTTCACAAGGGCTTCACTCTCATGACCTAATTACCTCCCAAAGGCCCCAACTCCTAATACCATCACATTGGAAATTAGACTTCAACATACAAATATGGAGCAGGGGGACACAAACATTCATTCAGTCCATAGCAACAAAGTATTTTCAGACTTAGTAGCATAAAACAGCAACTGATTCTCTTGCTCACAGATCTGCAAGTCAGTGGCTGGGCTAGGTTATAGGCTATAAGCTACAGGTTTAACTGAAGCTTACACTACCTATCTTGATACTTCTAGGATTAACAGCTTCCTGGAGCAGGTGTTCTGCCCTGTGTATTCATTATGTGACCCAGGCTGAAGGGTGGTATCCATCTGGATCATGTTTTCTCATGGAAGATGGCCAGGATGCAAGAAACAAGCCAAACCCATGAAGCACATTTAAGATCTCTGCTCACTTCATGTCTGTTAACATTCCATAAATCCAGTAAGTCCAATATCATGACATGGTCAAAGCCTATATCAGAAATACAGGGAAGTCTACTCTTCACAGAGTGGGAAGGAGAGAGATTATTTGCCGATCAATAATTTGAAATCCTCTCTGTGGTTGA
>SJYQ01001904.1:1689733-1700334 GCA_006410935.1 Redunca redunca | reverse complement strand
CTAGTCAAGGTTATGGTTTTTCCTGTGGTCATGTATGGATGTGAGAGCTGGACTGTGAAGAAAGCTGAGCACCAAAGAACTGATGCTTTTGAACTGTGCTGTTGGAGAAGACTCTTGAGAGTCCCTTGGACTGCAAGGAGAGCCAACCAGTCCATTCTAAAGGAGATCAACCCTGGGTGTTCTTTGGAAGGAATGATGCTAAAGCTGAAACTCCAGTACTTTGGCCACCTCATGTGAAGAGTTTACTCATTGGAAAAGACCCTGATGCTGGGAGGGATTGGGGGCAGGAGGAGAAGGGGAGGACAGAGGATGAGATGGCTGGATGGCATCACCAACTTGATGGATGTGAGTCTGAGTGAACTACGGGAGATGGTGATAGACAGGGAGGCCTGGTATACTGAGATTCATGGGGTCGCAAAGACTCAGACACGACAGAGCGACTGAACTGAACTATAGCACATCAGGCTTCCCTGTCGTTCATATCTCCCTGAGTTTGCTCAAACTCATGACCATTGAGTTGGTGATGCCATCCAACCATCTCATCCTCTGTCGCCCCCTTCTCCTCTTGCTCTAAATCTTTCCCAGCACCAGGGTCTTTTCCAATGTGTCAGCTTTTCATATCAGGTGGCCAAAATATTGGAGCTTCAACACCAGTTCTTCCAATGAATATTCAGGACTGATTTCCTTCAGGATTGACTGACTTGATCTCCTTGCTGTCCAAAGGACTCTCAAGAGTCTTCTCCAGCACCACAGTTTGAAAGCAGCGATTCTCTGGTGCTCAGCCTCCTTTATGGTCCAGCTCTCACATCCACACATGACTACTTGGAAAACCATAGCTCTGACTACACAGACTTTTGTTGGCAAAGTGATGTCTCTGATTTTTTGTGATAACTTTTCTTCCAAGGTGCAAGCCTCTTTTAATTTTGTGCCTACAGTCACCATTTGCATTAACTTTGGAGCCCAAGAAAATGAAATCTGACGCTGTTTCCACTTTTTTCCCATCTATTTAAACTTCTTTTGAATGTGTACAGGGAAGTAAGAAAGTTGCAAGAGCTAAGTGATATGAGAACTGGAGAGAAAATTAAAGGTTCACATCAAAGGCAGTAAGATTAATTTAAATTCTAAATTCTTAAAAAAGGTATAAGGAGTGGATTGTTTGTGTTTATTTAAATAGTCAGTTTCCAGTTATGGTCACCCATGTTATTGTTAGTTATTACACATTTGCTTCTATTGTTATGCTATGTGTGAGAACAGTATGTAAATCATGTTATGTAAAATGACAGATAAAATGTAGCCAAAACCGAACATTTCGCTCATTAGGCAATTTGGCAAATGTGATAAAACTTATACTTGAAGTAATAACTGTGTAACATGGGGAAATAACAGTAATTAAAACAAAAATATAAACTATAATTAATATGTTCAACTAAGCAATCTTTTCTAGAATGCATGTGTGGTTTGCAGAAATCCTACATTTTCAGTTCAGTTCAGTCGCTCAGTCGTGTCCAACTCTTTGCGACCCCATGAATCACAGCACGCCAGACCTCCCTGTCCATCACCAACTCCTGGGGTTCACTCAAACTCACATCTATCGAGTCGGTGATGCCATCCAGCCATGTCATCCTCTGTCGTCCCCTTCTCCTCCTGCCTCCAATCCCTCCCAGCATCAGGGTCTTTTCCAGTGTGTAAACTCTTCACATGAGGTGGCCAAAGTACTGGAGTTTCAGCTTTAGCATCATTCCTTCCAAAGAACACCCAGGGTTGATCTCCTTTAGAATGGACTGGTTGGATCTCCTTGCAGTCCAAGGGACTCTCAAGAGTCTTCTCCAACACCACACTTCAAAAGCATCAATTCTTCGGCACTCAGCCTTCTTCACAGTCCAACTCTCACATCCATACATGACCACAGGAAAAACCATAGCCTTGACTAGATGGACCTTTGTTGGCAAAGTAATGTCTCTGCTTTTCAATATGCTGTCTAGGTTGGTCATAACTTTCTTTCTAAGGGGTAAGCGTCTTTTAATTTCATGGCTGCAATCACCATCTCCAGTGATTTTGGAGCCCCCAAAAATAAAGTCTGACACTGTTTCCACTGTTTCCCCATCTATTTCTCATGAAGAGATGGGACCAGATGCCATGATCTTCGTTTTCTGAATATTGAGCTTTAAGCCAACTTTTTCACTCTCCTCTTTCACTTTCATCAAGAAGCGTTTTAGTTCTTCTTCACTTTAAATACATATTTTAAATGGCAACCCACTCCAGTATTCTTGCCTGGAGAATTCCATGGGCAGAGGAGCCTGGTGGGCTGCAGCCCATGGAGCGGCAAAAGGTTTTACCACAAGTTAACAACTATACACAATGGAGTACTACTAAGTCAAAAAAATAATAATAGTATTTTGCCATTTGGAGCAACTCAGGTGAACTTGTCCCTTGTGGCTCAGTCAATAAAGAATCCACCTGCAATGCAGGGCTTAGTCCCTGCATTGGGAAGATCCCCTGGAGGAGGGCATGGCAACCCATTCCAGTAGTCTTGCCTTAAGAATCCCCATGAACAGAGGGGCCTGGTGGGCTGCAGCCCATGGGGTCACAAAGAGTCAGACACGAAAATGACTACACACATGGGTGAACTTGGAGGACATGATGCTAGTGAAATAAGTCAGAGAAAAACAAAAATTACCTGGTATCACTCATATGTGGAATCTAAAAAATACAACAAATGAGTGAGTGTAAAAGAAGCAGACTCACAGATATAGAGAACAAACTAGTCATTTGTAGCTTAGGGGTCTGTGAATGGGAGGTACAATCGATTGTGTGTAAGACAGGCTACAAGGATGTATTGTACAACACGGGAAATATAGCCAATATTTTGTAATAGCTGTAAATGGAGTATAACCTTTAGAAATTGTACAAAATTTTTTAAATTAAAAAAATACATATTTTATTAATATTTGAGAAAAGATTTTACTATTTTGACTAAATTGTTTTTCTGAGATTTTAAAGAATACCAGAGACTCCCAATTCATCATAATCAAAGTCAGTAGCTTGCTTAGAGCTGATTCGATTATTTCTAACAGTCTGAATTAGGTCACAGCACAGTTGACATGGTTGATCACTGCACAGCTTCATCATGGAGGCAAAAAGTATACTAGGTCCACTTCACTTTGGCTGATACACTTGCTGTATGTAGATATGGCTTTAGTCTTGACATTGAATTTCCCAGTTCTCCAGTAATACTTCCTTCCATCTGATACAACTGAGTTTAAAAGCTTAGCATTCCTTAGTTCTATTGAGCTAGCAAATCATCTCTTTGAGTGGCTTTTAACTTCACAGCCCTGATTTCCATAACTGGGATATAGTGGCATTTGCTTATCTCTAATTCTGAGACCAGCTCCTTCCATTAATATGCTGAATGACCTAAAGCTATTTTAGCAGCACTAAGAAGAATAGCTTTCATATTTCCACAAGCAGGACTCACAGAAGGTCCACCTAGCAGGTGAGGAGAGAACTTACCCAGAACACCCAGCTTTCTTTCTGTAATTAGGTTTTCTCCTTCCTCAGTCCCAATGCTCATATAACCTAGGGTGCCAGTGGAAGACAGATGCCCCCTCTGCAAAAGTGAGCTTTGAGTGTCCACTATTGAGGTTTTCTTTCCTCTATTTGATCAATGTCTGTTCATCTGCCTGGTTCTAAGCTTGCATTCCTTAAAGACACAGAAGGCAAATGTTACTGTAACTGGGTATCAGCTCTTTCCCAGGCAGCAGTTTTGCTTTGACAATTCCAGTTTCATTCTCTAGTCAACTTATCTGGATATTGCAGAATCCATGATTCTTCTTTTT
Source organism: Redunca redunca (assembly GCA_006410935.1). Taxonomy (NCBI): domain Eukaryota; kingdom Metazoa; phylum Chordata; class Mammalia; order Artiodactyla; family Bovidae; genus Redunca; species Redunca redunca. The sequence goes on along the minus strand of SJYQ01001904.1, from coordinate 1,696,498 downwards.
TTTTTTATAGTTGAGGTAATTATTATTATTATTATTTTCACTCTACAATATTGTATTGGTTTTGCCATACATCAACATGAATCTGCCATCGGTGTACACGTGTTCCTTCTTCTTTACAGCCTGGATCAGAACTGGCCCTTAGCACCCGTTTCTTGCATCTTTTTTCTCTGGACCATCTATTAGCTCCACTTTATAGGTGAAAAGGATCTAGATACACTCAGTTCCAACTGAAAACAAAGCGTAGAGAACAAGAAAGGTCTGAGGAATCCATCTTTCTATCTCCTTGAGATTCCCACTTTCCTTCACTCAGATAGCCAGGATTTATTGAGTCCCTCTTATGAAAGTCATGACACATGGTACTGCAGATGGAAGGGTGAGTAGAACATTGTCTCTATTCTCAGGAGCTCAGAAAAGATCAGCAAATAAGACATTCCAATTCAGTGCACAATTGCTATAATGGAGGAAACGCATGCTAGTTTGGAGGGATCTGGAAAGTTGTTTTCTGGAACCAGGGATTTCTAAATAAGACCCAAAGCCAATATATATATATGTGTGTGTGTATATATATATATAAACACATAGAGAGAGAGAGAGAGAGAGAGAGAGAGAGAGAGAGCGCTTTGGTTTGAAAAATGTGTCCAGGCAGAGGAAACAGCAGGTGCAAAAGCCCAGACCCTTTATTATTTCCACGGTGCACTGTATGTCCTTCTGGTCTGTCAAGGTTCTTTCCTAAAAGGTCTGAGAAAAATGGAGAAGGCAAAAGCCTGACAAACAGTACTATGCCCAGGACACGTCAACTTGTGATTAAGGAGTGTGTGTGTGTTCAGTTGTGTCCGACTCTTCATGACCCTGTGTACTGTAGCCCACCAGTTTCCTTTATCCGTGGAATTTCCATGCAAGATACTGGAGTGGGTTGCCATTTCCTCCTCCAGGGGATCGTCCCCACTCAGAAATCGAAACTGTGTCTCCTGAGTCTTCTGCATTGGCAGGAAGATCCTTTACCATTAGGGGCAACTGGGAAGCCCATGATGTAAGGAGACAGAGTGCTAAACCCAGAAGTTTATTGAAATCTCTCTCCTTTTTCTTCCATTCATACCCCTATTTTAAGACTTGTTGCCAAGAGAAAACATGCTTCTCCCCATCCCAACCTCTTATGCAAACCTACATTTTAACAAAAATCAAAAGTAATTCTTCAGGGATCTTTTGGTACTTCCTTTTGACATCTTGAAAATTATAATGCTAGAAGCAGATAGTTCAGTAAATTACATCTAAAAATCATTGAATATGTTACTGTGGGCTTCCCAGTTGGTGCTAGAGGTAAAGAACCTGCCTGTCAATGCAAGAGAGATGAGACGTGGCTTTGATCCCTGGGTGGTGAAGATCCCCTGGATGAGGGCATGGCAACCCACTACAGTATTCTTGCCTGGAGAATCCCATGGACAGAGGAGCTTGGCGGGCTGCAGTCCATATGCAGGGTCACAAAGAATCTGACACGACAGAAGCGACTTAACATGCACACACACACGCGTGCTATTGTACCGGCAATCTGGAGTCTTTTCTTGCAACTGAAACCCTTGGAGTCTTAGATCTTTAGCTTTCTTCAAGCATCAGAAGGAAGAGTTCTCCTACATCCTTTGTTGGAACCTTGTTGCCCTCACAGCCCCCCTCATCTTCTCCATGACCCCTTGGTGTTCCCCAATGTGTCTGTTGACACCCACTTTGTAACTTGCTCCCTAGGACTTAGAGGGGCTCAGGGAGTGCAGAGCTCAAAAGTACCATACAATCTCAACCACATCATTGACAAAAGGGACGTTTGTAGGTTTTCCTGGATTCTTATTCTCCAAGGGCAATACCATTTATTTGAGGCAATGCATTCTAATTTGTACACAAACTTTTGGAAAACTGCTCTGTTCTCAAGTTCAATATGCTTATGTTGAACTTCCTCATAAGTCATATGTACAGAATAACTATACTAATAATGTCTCACAAATACCTAGGGACTACCCTGTGCAAGGTATTAATAGTATTTTAAGAGTTTGTGGGTATTAAATCATTTAATCCTTATGAAAATCTTATTAGGTTTATACTATTATAATCCTTTCCACATTATGAATGAGGAAGTTGATGCAGAGAAATAAAATGATGTGCCTAAGGTAATTGTCTGTGTTGGGATTGAAACCCAAGCATTCTGAATCAAAATCTATGCTTTTAAGCACCACACTGAAACTCTTGTCAGAAAAGCCATTAAAGACAATTTTAAAGAGTAATATCTTGATAAAATATTATGTTGATAAAAACACCAAGTAAAAAGAGTAACCTCCAATAGACATCGAGGGGATTACATATTAACTGTTTTTTAAAATCTTTGGAAAGATGAAGACTTCTGTTTATGTGTTATTATGGTCCTAATAATAATCACTAATAATATGGTAAATTTCTTGCTGTAGTCAAAATGATTAAAAAGTCTCTCCTGAATGGTTTATGCATATGTATCACTTATAACTTACTAGATGTTCATTCATCTCAATTTGATCTGGAGTAATGGAAACTGCTTACTAAAAATATTATCCATCTAACTCTTACAAAACTCTTACACAAAATATTTGCATAAGATATATTTCAACTGGTATCAGTTCAGTTCAGTTCAGTAGCTCAGTCGTGTCCGACTCTTTGCGACCTCATGAACTGCCGTACGCCAGCCTCTCTGTCCATCACCAACTCCTGGAGTTCACTCAAACTCATATCCATCGAATCAGTGATGCCACCCAACCATCTCATCCTCTGTCTTCCCCTTCTCCTCCTGCCCTCAATCTTTCCCAGCATCAGAGTCTTTTCAAATGAGTCAGCTCTTCACATCAGGTGGCTAAAGTACTGGAGTTTCAACTTCAACATCAGTCTTTCCAATGAAAACCCAGGACTGATCTCCTTTAGGATGGACTGGTTGGATCTCCTTGCAGTCCAAGGGACTCTCAAGAGTCTTCTCCAACACCACACTTCAAAAGCATCAATTCTTCGGCACTCAGCTTTTATTTGTAGTCCAGCTCTCACATCCATACATGACCACTGGAAAAACCATAGCCTTGACTAGACGGACCTTTGTTGACAAAGCAATGTGTCTGCTTTTCAATATGCTGTCTAGGTTGGTCATAACTTTCCTTCCAAGGAGTAAGCGTCTTTTGATTTCATAGCTGCAATCACCATCTGCAGTGATTTTGGAGCCCCCCAAAATAAAGTCAGCTACTGTTTCCACTGTTTCCCCATCTATTTGCCATGAAGCAATGGGACCAGATGCCATGATCTTAGTTTTCTCAACTGGTATAGAAATTTTTTAAAGTCCTGTGTAAGGTGTACAATACTCATCCATCCCTTGCTTCTTCCCTCTTCCAATATACACTGTGCTTGTTTCTTCATCTGTAAAGTAGAGATAATAATGGCAACATTATTATTCTGTGAACATTACATGGGAGCAGGAGCATGAAAGTGGTTTATAAACCATAAAGCATTGTTTGACTCTGGCTTATCTTAGTCCTAGGCTTGAAAATAGTCTTTGTTTTGATATTTGAAAATAATCTTCTTCCTCAAACTGAACTGAAGTGAAAACATATTCATAATTTTCAATATCTGACAATATCTAAAGCTTTTGCGTTGGTTGATTTCATTACAGGTGTAAGTAACAGAGACATGCTTAAGTTCCACTGGGTTTTAGGCCCTTGTTTTAAAGGTACATCAAACCTGGGTCTCCAGCATTCCAGGCAGATGCTTTAACCTCTGAGCCACCAGGGAAGCCCAGAGAAGGAGGAAAACAACCCTGTGGATGTTGCAAAGTCATTCAGGACTCAGCAGTGGTCTTGATCATCCAGTCACAGCCCCAGTGACTTGCTGGTTCATGGGCCTAGTGAATGTTCCCTGGGCAATGGATTCATCTTGCCTCCTCCTCTAGGGTTAATCATTTTGTTGAGGCAACAACACTCTGCTTCACTTTTGCAGCAACGAATTAATCAACTGGCTGGCTCTTTTCTCCATCTCATGGTTTCTTATGCATCAGTTCAGTTCAGTTCAGTCGCTCAGTAGTGTCCGACTCTGCAACCCCATGAATCGCAGCATGCCAAGCCTCTCTGTCCATCACCAACTCCTGGAGTTCACTCAAACTCACATCCATCGAGTCAGTGATGCCATCCAGCCATCTCATGCTCTGTCGTCCCCTTCTCCTCCTGCCCCCAATTCCTCCCAACATCAGAGTCTTTTCCAATGAGTCAACTCTTCTCATGAGGTGGCCAAAGTACTGGAGTGTCAGCTTTAGCATCATTCCTTCCAAAGAATACCCAGGGCTGATCTCCTTCAGAATGGACTGGTTGGATCTCCTTGCAGTCCACGGGACTCTCAAGAGTCTTCTCCAACACCACAGTTCAAAAGCATCAATTCTTCGGCACTCAGCCTTCTTCACAGTCCAACTCTCACATCCATACATGACCACAGGAAAAACCATAGCCTTGCCTAGACGGACCTTAGTTGGCAAAGTAATGTCTCTGCTTTTGAATATACTATCTAGGTTGGTCATAACTTTTGCATAGTGGGCACTATCTCAGACTTCTCCTTGCAGCCTTTTCTCTGGTCTCTGCATTTCCCTCTCTCAGAAACTGAGAATGGGCTAAGTGATGAGCTGGTTGGGTAGCTAGCTGGGGTACCAATCTTTAAGGGTTACTATTAGTATCATATTTATTTCTTGAATAAATCATAAGCGTGGTACCTGTTAATTCATTTTTCACAAGAATTATCTCATGTAACTAGTGAAATATTTAGCTCTGAGAGGAGAGTGAATCTGCCTGCCAATTCAGGAGACTCAGGAGATGTGGGTTCGATCTCTGGGTCAGGAAGATCCCCTGGAGGAGGAATTGGCAACCCACTACAGTATTTTTGCCGGGAGAATTCCATGGATAGAGGAGGCTTGCACGCTACAGTCCATGGGGTCACAAAAGATTGGACACAGCTGGAAGAAGATAGTGTCACTTTTGTATAAAATAAAACACCAAAACCAGCAAAAACTCTCCTCTTCAGTGCTGGACTGTCTCTTCAGCACTTGTGTTTTTGCAATACAAGTGGGAGGTTCTAAGATGCAACTGCAGGCTGAGCCAACGATCCTTGGGGACACCTAAGTGAGTCATAAGGAATTACTTAATAGGTTCAGTTCTGGATCAAGAAATTCTGCTGGAGAAGGGATAGTCTTCTCCAGCATTCTCGGGCTTTCCTGGTGACTCAGATGGTTAAGAATCTGCCTGCAGTGTGGGAGACCTGGTTTGGATCCCTGGGTTGGGAAGATCCCCTGGAGAAGGGAACAGGTACCCGCTCCAGTATTCTGGCCTGGAGTATTTCATGGACTGTACAGTCCATGGGGTCTCAAAGAGTTGGAGATGACTGAGCAACTTTCATACAGAGAAGCTCAGTTCTGATGAATTCTGATGAATCAGTTGAAATTGGGATGTCAACTAAAGCATGGCATAGTGCCATTTACCAGGAAGTAGTTCTTTTTAAAAAATACTTTAAATTGAAAACCTTTTATTGCCTCTAGGAAACTGATTCAAAATGTTGCCAGAAAAAACTGAAGAACAAGAACAGTGGACAAGCAGAAAATGGTTTGCAGATAGGAAACCTTATGAAATGAGAATTAAAAGGCAGAAATTGACTGTTATCCTTACATTAATTCTGGGTTTTAGAAAAATCACCACCCCCCTTCTTTAACTCTATAAGTGAAAGTGAAAGTGGACTGTAGTCTGCCAGGCTCCTTTATCCATGGAATTTTCCAGGCAAGAATGGGTTGCCATTTCCTCCTGCAAGGGATCTTCCCAACTCAGGGACTGAATCTATGTCTTTTGAGTCTCCTGCATTGGCAGGTGGATTCTTTACCACTAGTGCCACCTGGGAAGCCTGTTCTGTGCTAGAATCACCCAGAACAAATGCTCCAAGATTTCTAATCCACAGAAACTGTGAGACAATAGGTGTCTGTTATTTTCAGCTCTAGTGTTTTGGGGCTAATTTGAATTTCCTTGGGCTTCCCTGGCGGCTCAGATGGTAAAGAATCCACCTGCATTGCGGGAGACCTGGGTTTGATTCCTGGGTTGGGAAGATCCCCTGGAGATGGGAAAGGCCACTCACTCCAGTATTCTTGCCTGGAGAATTCCATGGACTGTATATATAGTCCATGAGCTGCGAAGAGTCAGACACAACTGAGCGACTTTCACGTTCACTTTTGGGCTTCCCTGGTGGCTCAAATGGTAAAGAATCTGCCTGCAATGCAGAGACTTGAGTTCAATCCCTGGGTTGGGAAGATCCCCTGGAGAAGGGAATTGCTACCCTCTCCAGTATTCTTGCCTGAAAAATTCCATGGACAGAAGAGTCTGGTGGGTTACATTCCACGGGGTCACAAAGAATCTGGCTTGCCTGAGCACACACACATTGTTAAGGGTAGGAAAGACAAAGAAAACAAGAAAAACTAGAAAAGATTTACCCATTTTCCCCAAGACTTCATATCTTCAAATTTTAAAAGAACACTTAAAGGATTCCATTGCAATGCCTAGTTAATACTTACATGAATGGTCTCAATGCCAGCTTCAGTCAGAATGATTTGAACATCACTCCTTGGTATAGAAAGATGTTTATGAAAATTTTGTAACAATAAATTACAAAATAAAGGTTAAAAGGTTAAGTTTATAACTTAAAATATATTTATGTGTTAATTTATCTCCTTCTATGACTCTTGTGACCTAATAA
>SJYQ01001904.1:1660168-1689699 GCA_006410935.1 Redunca redunca | reverse complement strand
ATAAGCACTACATTCTTTTTTTTTAACTATTTGGAATATAATTTATATTTTAAATTATTTTAACAGTTCATGATTACTGCTATGATTCTATTGAAATTTGTTCAGCAAAATTCCATGGAATAAATATATTACCCTGCTTCCTGTCCCCAAATACAATTGCAATGAAGATATTATGAAATATGACCTGCTTAGTGAAGACATGTTTAGGAATGCATTTTCTGAGAATGCACAGTTTTGGAAAATAAGAGTCACTTATGTTGAATATAATTTGGTATTTCCTTGGAAAATCAGGCCATTGCTTCAAACATTGCTGTTTTTGAGTTCCTGTGTATACTTTTTCCATTTGTTCTTTCTTCCTCCTCATTGTTGAAGTTGTTATTTTCTACACCTAAAATAATTAGTTTCATTAAATAATTACAAATTTCACCCCTTCACAACCTCATTTTGTGCTTATGGAAGAAAAAAGAATTAAGCAAAAGCATAAAATAAAGCACTATAGAAAATCAATAACCTCACCCTCAAAAGTAACCTTTGTTAACATTTTTTACTTCTTTCTTGATAAATGCCTGCATGGATACATGTGGGTATATACAGAAACACACACACACATTCACAATCCTTTCTTTCTTTTTTTTTTAAAAGAAAGATCTTACTTTGTACCTTTTTTCCTTTTAAATATTTGATTGGTATACTATTAAGTTTCTTCTGTGTCAGTGCAAATGTCTCTATTTATTAAAGTTGCTCATGTACTTTATTGCAAAAATTGAGATAATATGGAAATACGTATTATAGAAAGTAAATATATTCTCTGTCCCTTCACTATAATCCTAGTCCCCAGAGCAAACTGCTTACATTTTGCCAAAAATGTCTAATCTAAATGTTTAATCAAGATTGCAGACTTAGCTTCTAGTTATAGAAAACACAGGGGAGGAGAGATGGAACAGTCAAATAACAACAAGTTGGTCAGAAGTATATCCTGGATCTAGGGATATTCTTTATTTTTTATATGTTTTTGGCCATGTTGCATGGCATGTGGGATCTTAGTTCTCTAACCAGAGATTGAACCGACACCCCCTGCATTGGAAATGTGGAGTCTTGACCACTGGACTGCCAGAGAAGTCCTGAGGTGGGACATTCTCATCCATAAGTGGCTCAGATCTCTTCAACCACTGTCAGAGAAACAAAGGGAGATTGCTCTAGATGGAGGGAAATCGAACCTGCATAATCATAATGCCAGTTCCCAGAGAAGATCATAGTTACTGGATTGGTGTGTAGTCTTCCAGGCCTGCTTAGGCATATGTAACCCCTATTCTTCCTCATTTTTATAAAATCCTAATTTTGATCATTCTCTGCATACTGTTCTGTTACCTGCTTCCCTCTTAGTTCTCCTTAAACAATAGATTTGGAGATGTTTTTATTTACCTGTTTCTGAACTCTTTTATCTTTTATTTATCTGTTTTATTTATTTTATGTTTTATTTATCTGTTGCTGAACTCTGGGCTGGATAAAGCACAAGCTGGAATCAAAATTGCTGGGAGAAATATCAATAACCTCAGAAATGCAGATAACACCACACTTTAGGCAAAGTGAGGAGCTTCTTGATGAAAGTGAAAGAAGAGAGTGAGAAAGTTGGCTTGAGGCTCAACATTCAGAAAGCTAAGATCATGGCATCTGGTCCCATCACTTCGTGGCAAATAATTGGGGAGACAGTGGAAACAGTGACAGACTATTCTTTTGGGCTCCAAAATCACTGCTGATGGTGACTGTAGCCATGAAATTAAAAGACACTTGCTCCTTGGAAGAAAAGTTATGACCAACCTAGATAGCATATAAAAAAGCAGAGACATAACTCTGACAGCAAAGGTCCATCTAGTCAAGGCTATGGTTTTTCCAGTAGTCATGTATGGATGTGAGAGTTGGACTGTGAAGAAAGCTGAGAACTGAAGAATCGATGCTTTTGAACTGTGGTGTTGGAGAAGACTCTTGAGAGTCCCTTGGACTGCAAGGAGATCCAACCAGTCCATCCTAAAGGAGATCAGCCCTGGGTTTTCATTGGAAGGACTGATGTTGAAGCTGAAACTCCGATACTTTGGCCACCAGATGCAAAGAACCGACGCCTTGGAAGAGACCCTGATGCTGCGAAAGATTGAAGGCAAGAGGAGAAGGGGCCGACAGATGATGAGATGGCTGGATGGCATCACTGACTCAATGGACATGAGTTTGAGTATACTCCAGGAGCTGGTGATGGACAGGGAGGCCTGGCATGCTGCAGTCCATGGGTCTCAAAGAGTCAGACATGACTGAGTGACTGAACTGAACTGAACTCTTTTAATGACTGCTTATTATTTCTTTGTGTGTATTGTGACTTTTTCACCAAAATAGTTGTTTCACATTTTTCTGTATTTTAAATTAAAGGAAATGTCTGACTGTATCTTTTGAAACATTTTTTACAGGATAAATTACTAAAAATAGAACTGCTAGATCAAAGAAGAGTGATTTTTTAGAGCTTTGTAACCATATTTATTTCTTCTGAACTATGTTTATTCTTATTTCACTTATTTTGTCTTTCATGTAGGTTGCAAACTTTTCTCCCAGATTGTAATTTTGTAATTTGTCTTATACATTTGCTGAGGATGTCTTTTGCCAAACAAAATGTTTATGTTTTGATGTAGTAACATCAACAATTCTCTTTTTTTGGCTTCTGAGTTGTGTGTTAATAATATTCCCTTNATTTAAAGTCTCAATTTTTTTAGATCATAGTAGACTTTGAATGAATAGAAAATTTCAAAAATAATTTGAATAAACATAAACATTACCATTCTGTATGATAGAAAATGCCAGAAGTAACTTCTTCTTGATGGACAGGGAGGCCTGGTGTGCTGCGATTCATGAGGTCGCAAAGAGTTGGACACGACTGAGCAACTGAACTGAACTGAACTGAATCAAAAATATAGTTTATGAAAATACAATTTATAAATGAATTTATAATTCATAAATTTATAATCATGTAGATTTCATATGGATTTTAGGATTTTGAAATCTATGAATTTAGGGATTGTTTTGCTGTCTTTACAAATTTCTAATTGAGAATGTTTCTAACCCAATTCCAAAAGTATGCCACATAACTAAGTAAAAACTCATCTTTTCTCGTATCTGTAGATAATCCTGATTGTCCTCTGTTGGTTTCCTTGTCTTTCACTGCACTCAGCATGTCCTACATATTTGATGGGTTGAAGAAATAAATTTGTAAAGGATGCATACTGATGTGGTTGTTTGTGGTGAAATATTCTAAAAGGACACGTTGACTTTGTTTTCATTTTTTCTATGATTTCTCCTCTTATCACTACGTGTCTCAAGAGGAATTGAATTTAAAGTGTTTTGTACTTTAAAATGTTAGTGGATGTCACTGAGTACTTAGAGTCTCTCTGAAAGTCTATCACCTTCCATGATAAATGAAAACGAAAAACAAAATGTGAAGATGCATTATTAAGAACCAGCGTTTATTTCAAAATGAGCATTATCTTAAAGCTCTGGAAGTTGTGTAAATCAAAATTGAAGAAACTAATGTACAAGGGTTAGTATCATCTGAATACCTATCTTCTATAACCACCTTGAGACACTGGGAGTTTCTTAAATGTTTCCAAATGGTTGACTTAGAGTCTTTAAATAAAAAGGAAATCACCAGTCTAAACAATGATCTAAAACTATGTAGACTTTGTAATGGAAACAGCACTAAAACTCAATTTGCTTTTTCTGGATTTTTTCCCAGTTTTATTTTGTGTGAGAGGAAATAACATTTTCTCAAGACTAACAAAACTATTTTTTTTTTTTTTTGCTAACAAAAANAAAACTATTTTTTTTTTTTTTGCTAACAAAAATAATAATTATAAATAAGTGTCAGACCAGTCTGTTGATTTACAAATCTTGTTGGATGGAAAACATGTGGATTCCTCTAAAGCTAACTTTGTATCTCAGATACATTTATATTCGCAAAACATTTTTACTGATAAATTCCTTCAGAGAGCTCATATATTATAATGTTTCAGCTTATAAAAATAATTTCAGTTTAGTTCTACTGTATTAAACTTCTCCCTTAAAATTCTGATTTGTCTCTTGAAGTGGAAAAATAGAAGCCTTGTGTTTCTCTCCTCAGATAAAAATTATGAAACCATCTTAGTTTCCTGGACATTTTTTTTCTCTAAAATATCTCATTAGGAATAATAAGAGAAAAATTAGAAATTAAACCAAATTAAAAATCATCCATGCACAAAGAAACAGAACAAAAAAATTCTCCCCTAACTACCTAATCGTTCAATCAACATTCCAAGTTAAATTAAGTATGTTACATGAAAAAGAATGTGGGGAAATATGCTTCAAAAATGTATAAAATGATACTGAAAAGTTTAAAGATGAAGTACAACGAAAACCAACAGTTTAGAACTATTGATTTTGTCTCTGAATGTTGTAAATAAACAGTTATATAACTGTGTTTTTTCTAACCTGTCTCCTTTCCTCTGATCTTCGAAGTGTGTCACTCTTTCATTTTGCCATTCAACAGTCTGACATGCAAAAGCTTTGTTCAGACAGTTTAATTTAATCACTGCCACTGGTTCAACAAGATGATAAAATCCCCCATGCTGTACAACAGCCAACATCCAGCTCACTGTTATCTGATACTGTTTGAAGCTTCTCTCATGAATGCATGCTGATAACACAAGAACTCCAAACATGTCATAAACAATATATTAATGCCTCAGTTGGAATTCCATTAGAATAAGAAGTATATGAAGTTTAGGGCATTCAAGTGGGCCAATGTAATAAAATGTAATTTGGACTAATCTTCCCAAAGAATGTCCTGTGTTTGAAGCTGACAGTCTCCTATCACGTGCAAAAGTAATTGCTTGTTGGCTGCACTGCATACTTTTGAATCATGGCCTTTGTACTTCAAGCACCTTCCAGGTGTCTCAGCTAGAAGACAATCTGTCTCTTTGTTGCAATGGAAAGACATATAAACTATAAATAATAAAACAAGCGGTGGGTATTTTAATGAATATTGCTCATCTAGATTGGAATTTGTGGAAATATGAGACAGGAGTCGTTTAAAGTCAAAACACAACAGAACACTTATTCTTTGAAGTGTTCGTTTATGATCACATCTCTAAGTTTTACTAACTTAAAATATATGAAAATACTGCCAATATTTATGTATGAAAGGATTGCTCGATTTAGAAAATGCAAAACTATTGGAGGAAAGATGAAGCAATAGTTTGGCATTAAATAAAGCAGCTATGAAATGTGTTTTTTCTTTTTAGTATTAAAAATATTAAAACATGTTTATAGTGCTTACCATGTTCAAGCATGAACTGCTTTATTTATTAAAACTCTTAAAGGACCGCAACAACATTTTTAAAAGAATTATTTATTTATCTTACAGACAGAGAAAAGAGAGGCTGAGTAATTTGCTAAATCTTAGAGCTACTGGTAGAAAAGGAATGTAAATTCAGGCAGTCTGTTTCAGAATCTGTTTTCTAACAATTATGATTCTATAGCACTCAGGAAGGGTCAGGATTATGACAACAGAAAGAAGCTATTTTAAAATTTTATTTTGTGACCCTGGAAAGTTGGAGATGTCAGATTCACACTGCTGCAAGAGTGATCTAATATGTAAATATAATCATGTTAATTCCATGTGTAAATCTTGTCAGTGGTTCCCCACTTGCTGGCACTCTTTGCAGAGGATGGAAAGATTTTCTACAACTCCAATTTTACCTACTCATGTGCATTTATCTCATGTGCTCTTAACACTTTAGTGACACTGACTTTTTGCAGCCATTGGAATGACTGTTTTTCTCATTTTCATGAACCTTTCATTTATTGAACACACAAAAAATAAACATTTATTATGTAATAGGTAATGTATCTAGGGATACACCAATTAAGAGAACATGGGGCTTGTATTCCAGTGCAGAAAGACCAACTAGCAATGAGCATCATAAATAAGTACAGTATGTTAGCAGGTGCTGAGTTTTATGGGGAAAAGGTTAGGACAACGTAAGGGAATTGAGGACTTCCCTTGCCGGGAGCAGGCGTGAGGAACTCCGCCCATGGCAAAGGTCATGAGGAAGGAGGCTTGGCATACGCAAAGGCGTGATCGAGCCTCAGGAAACCCCCTGTTCCTGAGCGTCTACCCCAAAACCAGAGTCTGTTTTATGCTCTCACCTACAACTCTGACTTTACGGGGGCTCTCCCCCATAACCATTTCTCTTGGAGAAGGAATTAACGTGCAGCTTCAAGGCAATAAAAATTCCTGGGCATGACAAGAGTGTTTCAGCTTACGGACTCCTCTGAAGGTTATCTAGCTCACCTGTATAGGTTTGTCCGGCCACATGTGATTGTTTACAGCCTCCCAACCTGGGAGGCACAAGATGTTTTAGAGTTACTAAAGGCAAATTCTTTTGGGGAGTTGGAAATTATTAGTATAGTGGGTTGGTTAGGAATTATATTGGTGAAGGGTTTTTCATTTGTTGTGTCAATAATTGCTGCTAATTCCCTGTCCTGGGTGTGACAAGGATGTCTTAGGTCAAACCTCTCTACTGACAGACTAGCTTGTGTGACAGGATTATCTATACTCCTGCCACTACGCACAAGATTGTTTACTACCTCTCAACCATAAACAGCACAGAGAGTTTTGGAGTATTTTAAAGTCTTAATTAGCATAGGACTTTTCTCATTGTCGAGTCAATGATTGCCACCAGGCTTCCATATCCTTAGGCACCTGGGAATATATTAATCAATGTATTTGGAATATAGAAAAAGAAATATAGTAGTTTTTAAGGTCAGCAATACTAGACTTTTTGAGTTAATGAGTTTTCTCTTTTTGTAACAGATTGCTGTACTTTGTTATGAATTACTGTGTCCTTGCTATGTAAAAATGTAACTATCACTATCTTAAGACTAAATAGATCTTAAGGGGAACATTGGTGAAGGGATTTTCACTTGTTGGGTTGATGTTTGCTGTTAAATCTCCATGTTCCCTGCCCTTATAATGAATATAACTAGCATATAAGAGAAATAAGTATTAACCTTTAAGCATATAGGAGAAATAAGTATTAACCTTTAAGATTAATCATGTTAACCTTGGGTTAAATAAATTCCTTTCTTGATTGTAACTCACTACATGTTTGGAGGGTGGTGCCCGGTTTAAGAAAAAACACCCTTGGAAGGGTGTTTGATAACCTTTTTGGTTATCAAAAAGAAAGGATCATAAAATGTCAGCAGGTCTCATGGCCAGAAGATGATGTAAATTCCCTAAGACCTTTTTTTTATACATTTATGTGAAGCACCTGATTCTGATGAAGGTCAGGACTGCTGACCCCCATGTGACTCTGTATTCATCCCTATATGTAAAAAAAGGTATATAAACAAACCCAAAAAATAAAGAAATCGGATCAGTTTCCAGAAAGACTGATTCCCCCATGTTGTTTCATTCTTGCTCCCGTTTTTCTGGCTGAATTCCCATCTGGAGCATGGATACTATTCCATGTAAACCAAGTTATTCAGCCTCTTTTTCTCCACTAATTTTCCTACTACACTATCCGTTTCTAATCTCTCTATATATCTGTGATTAAATATGTATTTTTCCAGAGATGCCGACGCCGTCCCCACCTTTGAATTCCCTGGATCCACCGGGGCTGGACCCCGGCATTCCCTGGTGGCTCAACAGTAAAGAATCCACATGCAATGCAGAAGACTTGCAAGAGATGCAGGTTCGATCCCTGGGTTGGGAAGATCCCCTGGAAAAGGAAATGGTAACTCACTGCAGTATCTTGCCTGGGAAAGGCAGCCCGTCAGGCTCCTCTGGGACATCCCCATGGACAGAGGGGAGCCTGGGGCACTGCAGTGTGCACGGGGTCACAGAGAGCTGAAAATGACTGAGCAATTCAACAAGGGGAACTGAGAATGTGAGGTGGTAGTTTGGGAGGAAAGGCAAGATGCAATTTCATATAGAGTGTTTCAGGCAGGTGACATTTGAGTAAGACTTGCAGAAGATTTGAGAATTAGCCACCTGGAAATGTGGAAGAAAAGAGCTTCAGCACAAGGAACAGCAGTGCAAAAACCCTAACATAGAAATCGGCCTGTCTTGTTCTAAAAGCAGCAAGGGGATTAGTGTGGCTGGGGAGGGGTAAGGAATAGAAGAGTGAGGAGAGGCAAGAGAGGAATGCTGGGAAAGGGAGTGAGAGAGACTGGGGGGCTAACTTGTGAAGGCCTTTTAGACCATTGTAAGACCTTAGTTTAGCTCTGAATGGATTGGGAGGCCATTGCAGAGGACTACTATGATTTGATTTACATTTTAAAATGATAATGATGGATGCTGTATTGAGAATGTACTACAGATGGTGGCCAATTTAGAAGCAGCAAGACTAGGTAGGAGTCTATTGCAGGTGAGACATGATGATAGCTAGGAACAGCAATGATGGTGAAACGTTGACAGACTGTGGCTATATTAATATTTTGAAAGCAGAGACAGCAGTCTTTCCTAATGGGTTGGACAGAGATATGAGAGAAAGAGAGGAGTCAAAAATGACTCTAAGTTTTCTGTTCTGAGCAACTGGAAAGATGGAGTTGCTATTGTTTGACACAGGGACAGCTCCTGGTACAGCAGATTTTGGGGAAAATGGGGGTTTAGTTTGGGGTGTTTTGAGTTCAGTTTTGCACATTCTGAAACACTTTTTCTAATTTTTGTTGTCTTGCAAGGCTTGGTCTTTTAAGAATGATCTCAGGCTTTCCTTGATCATTATCCCCTTACTTGCTTTCTTCTGGACCCAGTAGCATTCTATGTAAACCTCTATTAAGCCCTTCCCACCTTATTATACTTTATGGACATTGCCTGTTCCCCAGACTGTGATTCCTAGTAGCCTATATAAGTTTTTGTTTAGATGTGTGCTTTTTATTTCTCTTGGGCAAATATCTAGGATTAGGATGGCTGCATTATATGGCATTTTAAGAAACTGTCAAACTGTTTTCCGAAATAACAGTACCAATTTACATTCCCATCAGTACTGTGGGCTTTCCAGGTGGCTCAGTTATAAAAGAATATGCCTGCCAATGCAGGAGATGAAGATTTGATCCTGCATAGGGAAGATCCATTGGAGGAGGAAATGGCAGCCTACTCCAGTATTCTTGCCTAGAAAAACCCATCTACAGAAAGGTCTGGCTATAGTCCGTGGGGTTGTAGAGTCAAACAGGACTGAGCGACTAAGCACACAGAAAATATCAGCAGCATATGAAATTCCAGTTACCCCATATTCTTGTCAATGCTTGCCAAGGTTAGCTTTTAAAAGTTTAAAAATTTACACATTCTAACAGGTATGTAGTAGTATCTCATTGCAGCTTTTGTCTGCATTTCCCTAATGACTAATGTTTAGCATTTTTTGATGAGTTTATTTGGAATCAGTATTGCAATCTCCTCTGGTGAAATGTCTGTTCAAATCTTTTGTTCGTTTGAAAAATTGTTTTATTGTTGTTTTAAGAGTTCTATATATGTTATAGATATGCAAGTTCTTCATCAACTATAAACCTTGCAAATTTTTCTTCAGATCTATGATTTGTCTTTTCCTTCACTTAAGACTGTCTTTTTAAAGAGCAGATTTTGCTTCTGATAAAGTCCATTTTTTTTTTCTTATAAATCATGTTTTGGGTGTTACATCTAAGAAATCTTTGTCTAACCCAAAGTCACAAAGAATTTTTTGCTCTTAAATTTTCCTTTGGAAATTTTATAGTTTTAGTTTTCACATTTAGGTCTATGATTCATTTTGAGTAACATATTTTATATGGCAAAAAGATTTATTAATTTGGATAACTAATTTACTAATTTGAATTTTCCCTTTCATCTGTGAGACCCAGGAAGGCAAGAAGGGGCAGGACATTCTTATTTTTAAGCCCTAGTGTTACATAGTTGAACTGATTTTTTTTTTCCCCCAATAAATGACCTTTTACCTAAGTTACCATCCTGTTTAACATTCCGGTTCTGTATACATCATGACCAAACTCACACTGTGGTCAAACAATATTTTCTCCAAAGAAAGCATGCCTCAGAGGAATTCTCATTGCCCATGGCACTCCTGGGTTATAAAGTCTTGGATTAAATGGCACCTTAGCTCTCACTGTAAAGTATTGCCTCTGCCAAAATGGATTGTAAGTGCCCTGAAAGAGTTAAGGTGCATTTTCAAGAGTTTAAATGATGGCTAGGAAATAACCAGGGAGGCTCAAACATAAATTTATTTTCTTAAGTTACACTACTTGTATTTTCTCCTGCAAATTTAATTGGTATACTGTGCAAACACAGGTCTTTAGTTCATTGCTTTCTCATAATGAATACATAGGAAAATTGGATTGGATGGAAAATAATTCTTCCTTGCTCTATATTTTTCCTTGAATCTAAGACTTTACCTAGCTCTCTCACTGCTCAGCTATTCTTTTCCCTTGCTAGCGTCCCTTGAGTACAAGAAAACAACTTTAGTGTTACTAATTTCAACAATTCTGAGTAATAAAATTACTATGTGTATTAGTCACTCAGTCATGTCTGATTCTTGGCGACCCCATGGACTGTAGCTTGCCAGGCTCCTCTGTCCATGGAATTCTCCAGGGAAGAATTCTGGAGTGGATTGCCATTCCCTTCTCCAGTAGATTTTCCTGACCCAGGGATGGAACTCGGGTCTCCTGCATCGCAGGCAGATTCTTTACCAACTGAGCCACTAAAGAAGTATTACACATAAAATTATTCTATTGCTGCTGTTTTGCATATTTTTAGCTTCCTTGGACTTTATTGGCAACACCATTACGCTATTACATTCTTAGTGAACAAAACAAACTACCTAATGTATGTGGCTTCGGTTTTCTGAAATTTGTATCATTAGTTATAAAAACACTTTTTGGGAAAAATTTCAAGAGATTGATTGCTTCACTTTCTATCTTAAGAAAGTGACCCCCCCACAAAATCAATCACAATTGTTTTACAGATATGCCTACTATGCACTAAGTTCTTGCTTCCTCTTTTAACAAAATTTATCCATCCATTAAGTCAGACAAGTTAACAAAAATGAATTGTCATTTGCATTATTTTATTAGTGTCATATGAGATTATGGCATATTATTGACTTCAAGAATACTTTACTCAAGGAGGAACAGTTTAACATGCACAAATCAAGATCAATATTGGATATACATTAATTTTTCCAAAAATGCTGCAAAGCAATTTTTCTCTACAGATCTCCTGTTGTTATTTATAGTTCAATACAAAATTATCATTGTGGCCAAATAATACTTTAGCTAAGCTTTAATTGTAAAAAATGGATTGTTATCTGCATTATTACTTTGCATCTCAGATGTATTTACCTACAATTTAATTCATTTGCTCACCCTTTTCAAAAATAAGTCTGGAGAATATGAAGTGTTTTTTGCTGACTCAATTTATTTTAATATCGTTAAAATTTTTTTTTACTAAAGATTCCTAGAAGTTCAGGGGTTGTTATTTTTTGCTTTCTGTGAATATATGAGACTATTGATACATCCTAAAAGATAGTCAATTGTGTGATATGAACAATCATTACAAGCTCTTAGGGTATTTAAATCATTCGTGGAAGACTGTACTTTAAATATAGAGATCCTAACATTCCCAAATCACATTTTAGGTTTAACAATGCTATGCAACTCAATGTTCTATTAATTAATTAGTTCCTATGTCACAAATATCAAGTGCTCTCAAGAGACTAGGTGCTTGTGATATTGTTTTTGCTGTTAATGATGAAAATATGAGAACTTGTTAACTCAAGCTAATGTAGCATAAACATTCTTTAAAATTCCTTTGTGTGTCTTACCTTGCTTAAGTAACCATTTTCCCTTTTAAGCGGCCTGCTCTCATCTTTATCTCAGATGTGTTCTTTAATCCTGCCTGAATAATAATATTTTAAAACATTCTTTTCTCTTTAACTCATTTCCTCTATCAATTCGAAGTTTCTGAATCTTATTTAAAGGCTTCTCATTTCAAATTACAAACACTTTTTTTTTTAACTGAAGTATAATTGACATACATTATGTTAGTTTAGGGCTTCTCTGGTGGCAGTGGTAAAGAATTTACCTGCCAATGCAGAAGATGTGGGTTACATGCCTGAGTCAGAGAGATCCGCTGGAGAAGGAAAGGGCAACACACTCTAGTATTCTTGCCTGGGAAATCCCATGCACAGAGGATCCTGGTGGGCTACAATTCATGGTGTTTCAAAAGAGTCAGATACAACTTAGTTACTTAACAACAACAAATGTTAGTTTCAGGTATACAACAATGATTTTATCTTGTATATATTGTAAAGTGATTTCCACAATAAGCCTAGTTAACATTTGTCACCACACATAGGTACAGAGAACTTTTAAGATTACTACTCTCTTAGAAACTTGCAAATATGCAATATAGTTTACTAACTATAGTCGCCATGCTGTGACATTATATCTCCATGATTTATTTATTCTATAACTGGAAGGTTTTAAGTTTTGACTCATTTCCACCCATTTTACCCACTTCATCCTCACCTCTAACAACTGCTTATCTATTCTCTGTATCTATGAGCTTGACTTAACATATTCTTTCCTAATTGCATAATAAGTTCCCCAAGGGTAGAGACCACATTTTATTCTAATTAAAAAATTTTTATTGAGGTATGATTGACATACAGAAAATTGTACATATTTAATGTATACAGCTTGCTGAGTTTTCAGTTCAGTTCAGTTGCTCAGTCATGTCCAACTCTTTGCAACCCCATGGACAGCAGCATGCCGGGCTTCCCTGTCCATCACCAACTCCTGGAGCCTACTCAAACTCATATCCGTCACTCATGCCACCCAACCATCTCATCTTCTGTCATCCCCTTCTCCTCCTGCCTTCAATCTTTCCCAGAATCAGGATCTTTTCCAATGAGTTGGTTCTTTGCATCAAGTAGCCAAAGTATTGGAGTTTCAGCTTCAACATCAGTCCTTCCAACGAACATTCTGAACTGATTTCCTTTAGGATGGACCGGTTGGATCTCCTTGCAGTCCAAGGGACTCTCAAGAGTCTTCTCTAACACCTCAGTTCAAAACCATCAATTCTTTGGCACTCAGCTTTCTTTATAGTTCATCTCTCATATCCGTACATGACTACTGGAAAAACCGTAGCTTTGACTAGATGGACTTTTGTTGTTAAAGTATTGTCTCTGCTTTTTAATATGCTGTCTAGGTTGGTCATAGCTTTTCTTCCAAGGAGCAAGCATCTTTTAATTTCATGGCTGCAATCACCAACTGCAGTGATTTTGGAGCTCCCCAAAATAAAGTCTGTCACTGTTTCCATTGTTTCCCCATCTATTTGCCATGAAGTGATGGTGCCGGATGCCATGATCTTCATTTTCTGAATGTTGAGTTTTAAGCCAACTTTTTCACTCTCCTATTTCACCATCATCAAGAGGCTCTTGAGTTCCTCTTCACTTTCTACCATAAGGGTGGTGTCATCTGCATATCTGAGGCTATTGATATTTCTCCCAGCAATCTTGATTCCAGCTTGTGCTTCATCCAGCCCAGCATTTTGCATGATGTAGCCTGCATATACATTAAATAAGCAGGGTGACAATATACAGCTTTGATGCACTCCTTTCCCAATTTAGAACCAGTCCGTTGTTCCATGTCCAGTTCTAACTCTTGCTTCTTGACCTGCACACAGATTTCTCAGGAGGCAGGGAAGGTGGTCAGGTATTCCTATTTCTTTAAGAATTTCCATAGTTTGTTGTGAGCCACACAATCAAAGGCTTTGGCATAGTCAATAAAGCACAAGTAGATGTTTTACTGGAACTCTCTTGCTTTTTTGATGATCCAATGGATGTTGGCAATTTGAGCTCTGGTTCCTCTGCCTTTTCTAAATCCAGCTTGAACATCTGGAAGTTCATGGTTCATGTCCTGTTAAAGCTTGGCTTGGAGAATTTTGAGCATTACTTTCCTAGCTTGTGAGATGCGTGCCCTGTGTGGTAGTTTGAACATTCTTTGGCATTGCCTTTCTTTGGGATTGGAATGAAAACTGACCTTTCCCAGTCCTGTGGTCACTGCTGCGTTTTCCAGATTTGCTGGCATATTGAGTGCAGCACTTTCACAGCATCATCTTTTAGTATTTGAAATAGTTCAACTGGAATTCCATCACCTCCACTAGCTTCGTTCATAATATTGTGGAGTTTAGAAGAATGAGTTTAGAAGTTCGTAGTGATGCTGAGTTTAGAAGTGTGAAATCATCACAACAATCAACTGCATAAACATATCCATCACATCTGAAGTTTCTTCCTACCATCCTTACTTTTGTGGTAAAAATGTGAATACTAAACATAATATCTACCGTCTCAGCAAATGTTTTAAGGATACACTATGGTATTGTTAACTCTAGGCACTGTGATGTACATAGATCTCTAGAACTTCCTCACCTTCCAAAGCTTGTACCTTTGTACCAACACCTCCCCATTCCTCTTCATACCTCCAGTTGTTGGTAACCACCATTCTACTCTCTTTCATGAGTTTGACTGGTTCAGATACCTTATGTAAGTGGACTCATAGTATTTGTCCTATGTCTGGCTTTTTCACTTAGCATTATGTCCTCCAGATTCATCTGTTTTTGCAAATGACAAGATTTTCTTCTTTATTATAATATTATGTTTCATTATATGTGCATGTTAATACTCCATTATATGTAAATAACATAGTTTCTTTTTTATCCATTCATTCTCAATGAATCTTTGAGTTCCTTCCCTGTGTCTTGGCTATTGTGAATAGTGCTACAAAGAACATGGCAATGTTCATGATATGTATCTTTAAGATCCTGATTTCAATTCCTCTGGTTATATAACCAGAAGTGAGATCAATGAATCATAAACTTATTGCTGTTCAGTCGCTCAGTCAAGTCCAAATCTTTGTGACCCCATGGACTGAAAATGGTGGTTCTTTTTTCAATTTTTTGAGGAATATTCATAATGTTTTCCAAGTAGCCAAATCACTTTACATTTCCACTAACAGTGTACTTGTATTTGTTCATCACTAAGTTCTGTCTGACTCTTTGTGACCCCACAGACTGCAGCATATCTCATCCTCTGCTGCCCCCATCTTCTTTTGCCTTCAGTCTTTCCCAGCATCAGGGTCTTTTCCAGTGAGTCAGCTGTTTGCATCAGGTGGGCAAATTATTGGAGTTCAGTTTCAGCATCAGTCCTTCTAACGAATATTCAGGGTTGATTTCCTTTAGGATTGATTGGTTTAATCTTCTTGCTGTCCAAGGGACTCTCAAGAGTCTTCTCCAGCACCCCATTTCAAAAATATCAATTCTTTGGCACTCAGCCTGCTGTATAGTCCAAATCTCACATCCATGCATTACTACTGGAAAAACCATACTTTTGACTATATGGACCTTTATCAACAAAGTGGTGTCTCTGCTTTTTTGTCATAGCTTTCCTTTCAAGCAGTAAGCATCTTTTAATTTCTTTGCTGTAATCATCATCTGCAGTGATTTTGGAGCTCAAGAAAATAAAATCTGTTACTGCTTCCACTTTTTCCTCTTCTAATTGCCATGAGGTAAGGGGACTGGATGCCACGATCTTAGGTTTTGAATGCTGAGTATCAAGCCAGCTTTTTCACTCACATCTTTCACCCTCATCAGGAGGGTCTTAAGTTCCTCTTTGCTTTCTAGCATTAGAGTGGTATTATCTTCATATCTGAGGTTGTTGATATGTTGATAGTCCCAGCAATCTTGATTCCAGCTTATGAGTCAATCAGCCTGGCATTTAGCATGTTGTTACTCTGCACATGGTGTACTCTGTGTATTCCAGCACAAGCTGGAATCAAGATTGCTGGTAGAAATATCAATAACCAAAAGACAAATAAAAAAAACAAACAAATAAACAAAAAAGAAATATCAATAACCTCAGATATGCAGATGACACCACCCTTATGGCAGAAAGTGAAGAAAAACTAAAGAGCCTGTTGATGAAAGTGAAAGAGGAGAGTGAAAAAGTTGGCTTAAAGCTCAACATTCAGAGAACAAAGATCATGGCATCCAGTCCCATCACTTCATGGGAAATAGAAGGGGATACAGTGGAAACAGTGGCTGACTTTATTTTTTGGGGTTTCAAAATCACTGCAGATGGTGACTGCAGCCATGAAATAAAAAGATGCTCTTTGGAAGAAAAGTTATGACCAACCTAGATAGCATATTAAAAAGCAGAGACATTACTTTGCCAACAAAGGTCTGTCTAGTCAAGGCTATGTTTTTTCCAGTGGTCATGTATGGATGTGAGAGTTGGACTATAAGAATTGACTATAAGCCAAAGAATTGATGCTTTGGAATTGTGGTGTTGGAGAAGACTCTCGAGAGTCCCTTGGGCTGCAAGGAGATCTAATCAATCCATCCTAAAGGAAATCAGTCCTGAATATTCATTGGAAGAACTGATGTTGAAGCTGAAACTCCAATACTTTGGCCACCTGATACAAAGAACTGACTCCTTGGAAAAGACCCTGATTCTGGGAAAGACTGAAGGCAGGAAGAGAAGGGGATGACAGAGGATGAGATGGTTGGATTGCATCACCAACTCAATGGACATGAGTTTGAGTAAACTCCGAAAGTTCGTGATGGACAGGGAGGCTTGTGGTGCTGCAGTCCATGGGGCAGCAAAGAGTCGGAGATGACTGAGCGACTGAACTGAACTAAACTCTGCACATGTTTCCCAATTGGCTTGCTGCTGCCGCTACTGCTGCTAAGTTGCTTCAGTCGTGTCCAACTCTGTGCGACCCCATAGATGGCAGCCCAATTGGCTTAGTGGTAAACAATCCACCTGCCAATACAAGAGCCACAGTAGATGTGGGTTCGATCCCTGGTCTGGGGAGATCACCTAGAGGAGAAAATGGCAACCCATTCCTGTAGTCTTGCCTGGAAAACTCCATGGACAGAAGAACCTAGTGGGCTACAGTCCATGGGGTTACAAAGACGGGGGCATGACTGAGCGACTCAGCCTACACACACACAAATCCACACACACACACTCTTTGCATGTGAGTTAAATAAGCAAGGTGACAATATACAGCCTTGACATACTTCTTTCCCAATTTTGAACCAGTCAGGTGTTCCATGCCCAGTTCTAACTGTTGCTTCTTGACCCACGTACAGGTTTCTCAGGAGAAAGGTGAGGTAGTCTGGTATTCCCATCTCTTTAAGAATTTTCCACAGTTTGTTGTGATCCACACGGTTAAATGCTTTAGTGTAGTCAATGAAGCAGAAGTAGATGTTTTCCTTTGCTTTCTCCATGTTCCAATGAATGTTATAAGCTTATGTCAAGCCATAAAGAATACACTTATATGTTAATGCAAACCACAAAAGTAGGATTCTGCCATATCATGTATCTCTTTTATTTAATGGTAATATTTAGGCTAACACAGTGATAAGGTGTATAAGGGTCTCTTTTCCTCCACATCCTCACCAACACTGTTAATTTCTTGTCATTTTGATAATAGGCACTCTGAAAGGTATGAAGTCATAGCTTATTGTCATAGCATTTGATTTGGATTTCTCTCATGGTTATTAATCTTGAGCACCTTTTCATGTATCTATGTATCTATTCAGGTTCTATGTTTTTTAGTTGGGTTATTACTATTATTATTTTGCCATTGAGTTGCAGAAGTTCCTTATATATTTTGGATATTAACTCTTTATCAGATATATGGTTTGCAAATATTTTCTACCATTCTGTAGGTTGCCTTTTTATTTTGTTTATTGCTTTCTTTGCTGTGCAGGAACTTTTTAATGGACAAATTCCATTTGTCTATTTTTCCTCTTGCTGCCTATGCTTTTCAAGAAATAATTGTCAAGGCCAATGTCAAGATAACACAAAATTTCTCTGTGCTTTCTTCTAGGAGTTTAATAATTTCAGATCTTGCATCAATTTTGACAATTTTGAATTGATTTTTGAGTATGGTGTAAGATAAGGGATTTCATTCTTTTGCATGTGGATGTCCAGTTTTCCCAACACTATTTATTAAAGAGATCGTCTTTTTCTCCTTGTTTATTCTTGACACTTTTGTTGAAAATCTGTTGGTCATACATGTGAGGGTATATTTCTAGATCTACTGGTCTATGTGTGTAGTTTTACACTAGTACTGTATTATTTTGATTACTGTAGTTTTATAATATATTTTGAAATCAGGACATCTGATTTTCTTCTTGGTCAGAATTCCTTTGGCTATTCAGCATCTTTTGTGGTCCTCTATGAATTTTAGAATTTTTTTTTGACATTGTATTTTGATAGAGATTGCACTGAATCTGTAGATTGTTTTGGGTAATATGAACATTTGAAGAATTATTAATTTTCTAATTCATGAACATGAGATGTTTTTCTATTTAGTTGTGTCTTTAAAGATTTCTTTCATTACTCTTTCATATTTTTCATTGTACAGCTTTTACATCTTTGGCGAAATCCAGATAAAGGCACCATAAGAAAAAAACATTATAAGCTAGTATCCTTAATGAACATAGATGCCAAAACCTTTAAAAAATATTAGCAAATAGAATTCAATAGCACATTAAAGGATCATAAATCATGACCAAGAGGGTTTATTCTTGGGATACATGCATGGTTCAACACAAAAACCCAATGTCATACACCATATTAATAAAATGAAATATAAAAATAATATGATCATATCAGTTGATGTAGAAAAAGCATTCAAAAGACTTCAACAACCTTTCATGATAAAAGTTCTCAATAAATTAGATCCTGAAGAAACTTACCTCAATATAGCAACCGTCAATATGAAAAGCTCACAACTAATTTCATACTCAGTAGTGAAAACTAAAATTATTCCTGTAAAATTTAGAACAAGATAAGAATGCCTACTCTTGCCACTTCTGTTTAATATAGTACTGGAAATCTTCTTGAGCAAATTAGGCAAGGAAAAGAAGTAAAAATGTGTTAGTTGCTCAGTCATATGAACTCTTTGTGACCCCAAGGACTGTAGCCTGCCATGCTCCTCTGTTTATGGAATTCTCTAGGCAAGAATACTGGAGTGGATAGTCGTTGCATTCTCCAGGGCATCTTTCCAAACCAGGGATTGAACCTGTGTCTCCTCCATTGCAGGCAAATTCTTTATTGTCTGAGCCACCAGGGAAGCCAAACTGGAAATGACTAAGTAAAATTATCTCTCTTTGCATATGGCATGATCTTTTATGTAGAAAACCACAAACTCCTCAGAAAGATAATTAGAACAGATAAAGAAATTCAATAAAGTTATAAGATACAAGATCAACATACAAAACTCAGTTGCATACCCAAACATTAAAAATGAACTATCAAAATCAAGAAATCCCATTTACAATGGCATTTAAAGAAATAAGATACCTAGAAATAATTTTTTATATAAATTTATATCACCTAAGTCTCACATACACTAAAAGTGAAAGTAGTTCAGTTGTGTCTGACTCTTTGTGACCCCATGGACTATACAGTCAATGGAATTCTTGAGGCCAGAATACTGGAGTGGGTAGCTTTTCCCTCCTCCAGAGGATCTTTCAGGGACACATAATGGGAAAGAACACTGTGATAGAGTCTAGGTAATAAGCTCAGCTATGAAATACCTCACTTGATTTAGTTGAGCAGAAAATCTCTTGAAATTTACCGATTACTTCTTTAACTATTACTAGGGTGACCACAGTCCCAGATTTTGTCTTCTCCTCAAGTCCCATTAGTCAGCATCTCATCTCACTCTCATCTTAATTGTAATTCTCAGAGATGTTTTTGCAACATTTGACACCCCTGCCCATACTTTCTATCTTCTTGTTTTCCATAATTCTGCTCTCCCCAGGGTGATCATCTCTTCCTTGCCTACTCTTTTCTTCTTCTTCTTCTTTTTTGCCTCTTTCTTAATGTCCACCTTCTATCAGTCATCTTTTCTCTTTTGGACATCTGTCCACATCTCGTGGTTTCAAGGCACTCCTTTCTGAGTACTGAGAAATGCATATGTCCAAGTGCTGACTCCTGAAATCCTTTTTGCTGGGCATCTCCCCTGGACTGTTCCTACCTCACAGAGTGGAACATGTCCAGATGTGAAAGTCATCGTTCCCACTGAAATTTATTTATTCTGCTGTTACGTTTCCTACTATTAATGAATAAAGCCATCAATAGTCCCCAAATCAATAAGAGACGAAACTGTGAGTGTTCTCTGATGACATCGTGAGAATTATAAGTCCTGTAGCTTCCATTTCCATATGATCTCCTGAATTTGTCTCTCATTTTGTTCCTTTTAAATCCTTATTATCTATCAGCTAAAAGTATTGCTATATCCTCAAAATGTTTGGGCTTAGACCTCTCCCTTCTCCCTGTTAGACACCATTGCCAGAAAATATCTTCCTGAAACCTGCATTGATTTCTCAAATCCTGAAGAATCTTATTGCACATCTTAGCTTGTTACTCAAGACCCCACGAAAGGGTTTCAAAGAAAATCTCTTGCTTCCCAGTCCTCCTCAGCATACACTCCATTCACCATCTGAATTCAGAATTCAGAAAGCCATCTGAACTGCTTTCTGTTTCTTCAGTAGGTCTCATGTTTCTCTCCTCTACCCTTTGCCCTCATTTATATTTGCATTTCCTTTATTATCACTTTTTGAAATTCTTCTCTGATTTCAAGTTCCATCTCAAATTCTATGTGTTCCACAGAGTAGAAATCCTGTCTCCCTCTCCCAGTTTCATTTAGCTATTATGTGTGTGCTTGGTTGTGTCTGACTCTGTGACTCCCTGGACTGTAGCCTGCAAGGCTGCTTTGCCAATGGAATAGTCCAGGCAAGAATACTGGAGGGGTTTCCACTTCCTATTCCAGGGATCTTCCCAACCCAGGGATCATCTCTTGTGTCTCCTGCATTGGCAGGCGAATTTTTTACTAGTGCCACCTGGCAAGCCTATTTAGCTATAGTCTGTATCTTTATCATAGGTCCACTTTCCTGTCTTATATTCCAGTTATTTATTTCTCCTGCTGGATTATAAGGTCTTTGAGGACAAGATCAGAGGCAGTACTGGTTATGTGCATGATCAGTGAACTGCCATAGACAAGTGATCAACAAAATAATGAACTTGGTCATGAGGTCTTGGTCCTCTTGAATCTCTCTATACAAATTATCAAGTCAATCAGTTAGTGAAAGGCTTAAGCACAACAATATTGAGGCAGGAATAAAAAAGAAATCACTTTACAAACCTAGCTTTTCACACCCAGATTGAAGGATGGGGCAGTTGATTAACAATACTACACTTTGCCAAGGCACCATAGACCCACAATCAGGTTCTAGTGCAATGTGTGAGAACGTTTCATCTCCCCATAATACTCCCATGGCCCCAACATAGGTTACTTTTTTTTATTTTAATTTTTAAATTTTTATTTTAATTGGAGACTAATTATTTTACAATATTGTGGTGGTTTTTTCCATACATTGACATGAATCAGCAGTGGGTATACATGTGTCCCCCATCCTGAACCCTACCGCCCTCCCCATCCCATCCTTCAGGACTGTCCCAGTGTACTGACTTTGAGTGGCCTTGTTTCATGCATCAAACTTGGATTGGTGATCTATTTCACATATGGTAATAACATGTTTCAATGCTACTCTCTCAAATCATCCCACCCTTGCCTTCTCCCACAGAGTCCAAAAGTCTATTCTTATATCTGTGTCCCTTTTGCTGTCTTGCATATAGAGTCATCATTACCATCTTTCTAAATTCTATATACATGTGTTAATATACTGTGTTGTTTTTCTTTCTGACTTACTTCACTCTGTACAATAAGCTCCAGTTTCATCCACCTCATTAGAACTGATTCAAATGTGTTCTTTTTAGTAGCTGAGTAATATTCCATTGTATATATGTACCACAGCTTTCTTATCCATTCATCTGCTGATGGACATCTGGGTTGCTTCCATGTCCTAGCCATTGTAAACAGTGCTGTGATGAACATTGGAGTATACATGTCTCTTTCAATTCTGGTTTCCTCAGTGTGAACACCCAGCAGTGGGACTGCTGGGTGGTATGGCAGTTCTCCTTTGCTTTTCGCTTCTCTTCATTTCACAGCTATTTGTAAGGCCTCTGCAGACAGCCATTTTGCTTTTTTGCATTTCTTTTCCATGGGGATGGTCTTGATCCCTTTCTCCTGCACAATGTCATGAACCTCAGTCCATAGTTCATTAGGCACTCTATCTATCAGATCTAGGCCCTTAAATCTATTTCCCACTTCCATATGTGAACCTTGAACTTCCAGATGTTCAAGCTGGTTTTAGAAAAGGCAGAGGAACCAGAGGTCAAATTGCCAACATCCATTGGATCATGGAAAAAGCAAGAGAGTTCCAGAAAAACATCTATTTCTGCTTTATTGACTATGTCAAAGCCTTTGACTGTGTGGATCACAATAAACTGCGGAAAATTCTGAAAGAGATGGGAATACCAGACCACCTGACCTGCCTCTTGAGAAACCTATATGCAGGTCAGGAAGCAATAGTTAGAACTGGAC
Source organism: Redunca redunca (assembly GCA_006410935.1). NCBI lineage: Eukaryota > Metazoa > Chordata > Mammalia > Artiodactyla > Bovidae > Redunca > Redunca redunca. The sequence goes on along the minus strand of SJYQ01001904.1, from coordinate 1,667,118 downwards.
ATGGAACAACAGACTGGTTCCAAATAGGAAAAGGAGTACGTCAAGGCTATATATTGTCACCCTGCTTATTTAACTTATACACAGAGTACATCATGAGAAATGCTGGGCTGGAAGAAGCACAAGCAGGAATCAAGATTGCCAGGAGAAATCTCAATAACCTCAGATATACAGATGACACCACCCTTATGGCAGAAAGTGAAGAGGAACTAAAAAGCCTCTTGATGAAAGTGAAAGAGGAGAGTAAAAAAGTTGGCCTAAAGCTCAACATTCTTAAAATGGCATCTGGTCCCATCACTTCATGGGAAATAGGTGGGGAAACAGTGGAAACAGTGTCAGATTTTATTTTTGGGGGGGCTCCAAAATCACTGCAGATGGTGATTGCAGCCATGAAATCAAAAGACTCTTACTCCTTGGAAAGAAAGTTATGACCAACCTAGACAGCATATTAAAAAGCAGAGTCATTTCTTTGCCAACAAAGGTCCATCTAGTCAAGGCTATGGTTTTTCCAGTAGTCATGTATGGATGTGAGACTTGGACTGTGAAGAAGGCTGAGTGCAGAAGAATTGATGCTTTTGAAGTGTGGTGTTGGAGAAAACTCTTGAGAGTCCCTTGGACTGCAAGGAGATCCAACCAGTCCATCTTAAAGGAGATCAGTCCTGGGTGTTCTTTGGAAGGAATGATGCTAAAGCAGAAACTCCAGTACTTTGACCACCTCATGCGAAGAGTTGACTCATTGGAAAAGACTCTGATGCTGGGAGGGATTGGGGACAGGAGAAAAAGGGGACAACAGAGGATGAGATGGCTGGATGGCATCACCGACTTGATGGACGTGAGTCTGAGTGAACTCTGGGAGTTGGTGATGGACAGGGTAGCCTGGCGTGCTGCAATTCATGGGGTCGCAAAGAGTCAGACACGACTGAGCGACTGAACTGAACTGATGGCAGTTCTATTTCTAGTTTTTTGAGGAATCTCCACACTGTTCTCCATAGTGGCTGTGCTAGTTTGCATTCCCACCAACAATGTAAGAGGGTTCCCTTTTCTCCGCACTCTCTCCACCGTTTACTGTTTGTAGATTCTTTGATAGCAGCAATTTGACTGGTGTGAGATGCTACCTCATTGTGGTTTTAATTCGGATTTCTCCGATAATGAGTGATGTTGAGCATCTTTTCATGTGTTTGTTAGCTATCTGTGTGTCTTCTTTGGAGAAATGTCTGTTTAAGTCTTTGGCTCATATTTGATTGGGTCATTTATTTTTCTGGTATTGAGCTGCATGAGCTACTTGTATATTTTTAAAATTAATTATTTGTCAGTTGCTTCATTTGCTATTATTTTCTCCCATTCTGAAAGCTGTCTTTTCACCTTGCTTATAGTTTCCTTCATTGTGCAAAAACTTTTAAGTTTAATTAGGTCCCATTTTTTTATTTTTGCTTTTATTTCCATTACTCTGGGAGGTAGGTCATAGAGGATCCTGCCGTGATTTATGCCAGAGAGTGTTTGCCTATGTTTTCCTCTAGTATTTTTATAGTTTCTGGTCTTATATTTAGATCTTTAATCCATTTTGAGTTTATTTTTGTGTATGGTGTTAGAAAGTGTTCTAATTTCATTCTTTTACAAGTTGTTGACCAGTTTTCCCAGCACCAGTTGTTAAAGAAGGTGTCCTTGCTCCATTGTATATTCTTGTCTCTTTTGTCAAAGATAAGGTGTCCATAGGTGCATGGATTTATCTCTGGGCTTTCTATTTTGTTCCATTGATCTATATTTCTGTCTTTGTGCCATTACCATACTGTCTTGATGACTCTAGCTTTGTAGTATAATCTGAAGTCAGGCAAGTTGATTCCTCCAGTTACATTCTTCTTTCTCAAGACTGCTTTGGCTATTTGAGGTTTTTTGTATTTCCATACTAATTGTGAAATTATTTGTCCTAGTTCTGTGAAAAATACCATTGGTAGCTTCATAGGGATTGCATTGAATCTATAGATTGCTTTGGGGTAGTACACTCATTTTCACTATATTGATTCTTCCAATCCATGAACGTGGTATATAGTTCTCCATCTATTTGCGTCATCTTTGATTTCTTTAATCAGTGTTTTATAGTTTTTTATATACAGGTCTTTTGTTTCTTTAGGTAGATTTATTCCTAAGTATTTTTTTCTTTTTGTTGCAATGGTGAATGGAATGGTTTCCTTGATTTCTTGTTCTGTTTTCTCATTGTTAGTGTATAGGAATGCAAGGTATTTCTGTGTATTAATTTTATATCCTAAAACTTTACTATAGTCATTGATTAACTCTAGTAATTTTCTGGTGGAGTCTTTAGGGTTTTCTATGTAGAGGATCATGTCGTCTGCAAACAGTGAGAGCTTTACTTCTTCTTTTCCAATCTGGATTCCTTTTATTTCTTTTTCTTCTATGACTGCTGTGGCTAAAACTTCAAAACTATGTTGAATAGTAGTGGTGAGAGTGAGCATCCTTGTCTTGTTCCTGACTTTAGGGGAAATTCTTTCAATTTTTCTCCATTGAGAATAATGTTTGTTGTTGGTTTATCATATATGGCTTTTATTACCAACATAGATTACTTTTTCCCTCTCATTCTTATTAGTTTATTCAGAAATATAGATATGAACCTGTAAAACATCAGCTCCTTCAAAATACTCTGCTATCAGATGACTCCGAGTTTGAAAGCAGTCTTCATCTTTTGTTTTCACTAGCTGTGTGACCTTAAATAAGTTCCTTAATCTCAAAGGGCCTCAGTTTCCTCATGTGTCAATTGGAGATAATACTAATATCATCCCCATAGAGTTGATGTGAAGAATACATGAACTATTTTATGTAAAACAGAGATTGTCACATATAATGAGTTTAGTACTTTTTAACCATTATTATTATTGCTTGCTCAGGTTACTTTTGAACACTTTAGGAAACTACAAGAGAAAAAAGAAAGACTGGAAACATACATTTTAAGGTTAAGTCTGAAAACTTAAGTTTTGAAATAAAAAGTTTAGGAGAAAATAGTACTTTCACTGTGGAGCTTTAATTTTCTATAATATATATCTGCTCATACATATAAGAGAGAAATAAATAATGAATTAAGAAATAGAATATGAATGGGGTCACATAACTCACAAATTGAATCTTTCATTAGGAAGTTATTAAGAAGGGACAAAATGTCCTTCATTCAAAAATAAAAGGTTAATCATTTGGAGGACCACATTTTTAATAGTGGTAAAATGTGAAGAGCATCATTCATTCATTCTCTCAAAAACATTTGTTGAGTACTTACTGTATGCCAGACACTTAGCTAAGTAGTGCAGTAAGAGGCCCTCAAGCATATTTTGGGAATGGAAGAGAGAGAGAGAGAGATTGAGAGAAAGACCAGTGGTTAAGGCACCATGTAGACATTCACACAGCAATGTGAGAAGAGAGGATGCCAAGGCTAATGAATGGAAAGAAAGAGGAGTAAACTGGACAAATAGAATGAGAAAATGTCTTTCAAGATGAGGGAATAAGATGCTAAGCATGTGTTGACCTAACAATTGCTGGGTTTTGGGGTATATGTGGGAAAAAACAAGAAAAGAAGTAAGGTTAAGGCAGAGTGCACACCAAGGGATTTTTAACTTGAATGGGGACTAAGAGGCATAGTGGTAAAGTGTACAAGTCTGGAATCCAACTGTCCAACTATGACAGGTTCTCATGCTGGTTTTAGCCCTTAAAAGTGAAAACTGAAAATGTTAGTCACTCAGTTGTGTCTGACTGTTTGTGATCCCATGGACTGTAGCCCACCAAGCTTCTGTGTGTGGCCATTCCCTTCCCCAGAGAATCCTCCCAACCCAGTGATCGAACCCTGGGTCTTCTGCATTGCAAGAAAATTCTTTACCATCTAAGCCACCAGGGAAGTTCTATCTCTTACTGCCTGTATATATATGTATGCTGGCTACCTAACTCAAGCCTTAGTTTCCTCATTTGTAAAAGGGACATAATAATAATGGCTACCACCTAGGTCTTTTGTGAGAACTGAATGGAATAATCTCTGTAGAAAATGCTTAAGTGTCTGGCAAAAAGGAAGTTCTCAATAAACATTAGTTATTATTATTATAAGAGGTAGATTTGCAGAGCACAAGCAAAATGTAGGATGTATTCTGCCAGATTTGTACCAGGAAGTGCTTTATTTTAAAGTGTGTTAGTCATTCAGTCATGTCCAATTTTTTGCGACCCCATGGACTCTAGCCCCCCAGGCTCCTTCATCTATGGGATTCTCCAGGCAAGAATACTGGAGTGGGTTGCCATTTCCTTCTCCAGGTAATCTTCCCAAACCAGGGATTGAACCTGGGCCTCCTGCCCTGCAGGCAGACTCTTTACCATCTGAGCAAGGGATCTATGACTTATGGATGCTTTATTATAGGAATTTGCCAAAGCAGAGAAGGGGAAGGAGAGGTTTGGCCATCAAGTCAGAGGGAGCAAGAGACAGCATTGATGTGTGAAAAGTTGAGAGTGTTCATGGAAAGATGAGGAGTTGTCTGTGGTGAGCATAGGCTTCCCTAGTGGCTCATCTGGTAAAGAATCCACCTGCCAATGCAGGAGACACAGGAGACATGGGTTCAGTCCCTAGGCTGGGAAGATCCCCTGGAGAAGGGAATGGCCACCCACTTCAGTATTCTTGCCTGAGAAATCCCATGGACAGAAGAGCCTAGCGGGCTACAGTCCATAGGGTCCCAAAGAGTCGGACACAACTGAGCACACGCACATACACACTGCAGTGAACACAAGGAAGGTGAGGTAGCAAATGAGATGGAGAGGTCAGCTGTAGGGTGCTTCCTTGCAGGTGAATGGCCTGCTTAATTTTGGATTTCAGAAAGATAACCTAGTTGGCATTTGGGAGAACTGACTCTTAGAGTAGAAGTCTGAAGGCAGGGAGACCTATGAGGAGGCTATGCTAATAGTCTAAGATTAAGAGAAGGCCAGGCTAAGCAGCCACTGAGGGGAAGATGAGTTTTTATTCATCATTTCAGACAGTGTTTAAATGTTTTCTTCTCTGGGAAGCCTCACCTGATTTATGGAAAGTAAGAGCTCTCATTTCGTGCCTCCACTGTACTGACTTCTGTTACTGCATCTAGTCTCACTGGGTTCAAATAATTTTGTCAGATTTTATATCTCACCCACAAAAATGTAAGCTTCTATCTTATTTATTTTTGTACTCTTGGTGCTTAGAATATGGCATAATTTGGTGGAATAGCAATAATATGGTAGTTACAGGCTTAATGCATGTAAGAACTGATGTGATGTGGTGAGGAGATAAGAGGCAGAGATTGAGGATGGCTTTGAGTTTTCTAGCTTACAAGAAAGAGTGCTTCTCAAGATTGGGAGATTGGGATATGATGTATATACATTGCTATGTTTAAAATAGATAACTAAGGAGAACTTACTATATAGTGCAGGGGAGAAAAATAGAAGGTACAATCTTTTTGTAGGACATATAGTAAGGTAAACCTAAAAATGCAGTCTAATATATATTGTGTGCTAAGTCACTTTAGTCATATTCAATTCTATGCAATCTTATGGGCTGCAGCATGCCAGGCTTCTCTGTCTGTGGGATTCTCTAGGCAAGAATACTGGAGTGGGTAGCCATTTCCTTCTCCAGGGAATCTTCCTGACCCAGGGATCGAACCCTGGTCTCTTACATCTACCTGCATTGAAATGTGGGTTCTTTACCACTAGCACCACCTGGAAACCCCCAATAGATATTAGGTGAGACAAATACTGTTTGATTCCACTTACATGAGGTACCTAGAATACTGAAATTCCTAGAGTCAGTATGTACATTGGTAGATGCCAGGGGCCGGGGGGGTGTGATGGAGAGGAGAATGGGGACTTAGTGTTTAATGGGGACAGAGTTTCAGTTTAGGAAGGTGAAAATGTGAGGAAATGGATGTTGGTGAGAGTTGTACAACATTGCGAATGTACTTAGTGCTGCTGAGCTGTACTGTCAAATATGATTAATATAGTATTTATATTATGTGATTTCACTACAATAAACAACATTAAAATAAAAGATAGGTTAAGCTTTGCTACAGTAACAAATAAATCCTGAAATATTAGTGACTGAACACGACAAGGTTTATTTCTTCCTCTTGCAAGTTACGACGCAGGTCAGGTGATGCTCCAGAGTAGCTCCTCTCTGCTCAGTGACCCCAGGATGCAGGGCTCTTCCATTCTGTGCCTCTACCATCTCAACCATGGCTTCTAAGCGGAGATGACAGCTTGGGGGTCTCACACCTGAACATACTGCTTACAAGTGGAAGTAATGCAGGTGTCTTCATTCTATTGCGCTTATAATTTTAAAATCCATGACACACCAAGCAGGAGACATATAACTATGTCCTAAAAAACTAAAAATCTATATTTAATACCTACTGAAAGATTAAAATATGATTTTTAGAGAATACTGCCTCTTTGGAAAGTTTGTTTTTCAAAAAGTTAGATTTGCTTATACTTTCTTAACTTACTACATCTCTCTTTTTAAAATTAGCAATGTTTGATAATTCTAAAAATATCTTTAATATTTGTAAAGCTGACGATGGTCTTTTCCTTCCCCCTGCTCACTCAGATTTCCATTCATGTACCTCAGATGCTTCTCTTTAGACAGATTTCTCTCTCTCTCTTTTTTTTTTGAGTTTCAGACAGAATTTTTCCTTATTAGCTCTTGGCTGTAATAGATTAAGTATTGTGAATTTTATGTTGTTCATCTGTAGAGTAATAGATAGGTAAATAATATTCATTGGTGAGAAAGTGCAGAAATCATTTGGCAATTTGGTAAAAATTTACTAACTTAGGATACATGAGAGAAAGGCAAATCTGTCTTAAAGAATAGTCTTCACACAGGATATTCTAGCTGAACTGCAGTTTTAATATCTTACAGACACAGTACTTATAATAAACTATGCTACAAATGGATAATA
>SJYQ01001904.1:1610509-1659966 GCA_006410935.1 Redunca redunca | reverse complement strand
TTAGAAACATCACAGATTACAATGAAGCAGACATTTTCATTATATTTGATCATTCTTTTGGTTATATTCAGGATATTAAGTTGTGACTCATTTTGAGAAATCCAATGTCTAGTCCCTTTCATATTAAAATACTTTTGAAATAAGAAAGGTACTTTTTATTAAAACAAACAGATGAATCATGAATATCATATATGGCACAGGTATTTTATTTCAACCTTTTGGAGTATACCATTGATGACTCCTAAAGCAGCACAAGGATATCTGGATATGATATTCAATATCATACTTTTTCCATTCTCTTCTATAAACACAAGCATTTTTGTGTGCAATTTTCAAAGTGCAGTATCAACACATGGAAACTGGAACTTTGAGTCCTCTAGGAAATTAACCAACAAAAGAACAATGTCTACACTTACAAATAACATGTAACGTTCAGGCACTACTCAAGATCATTTAAGCTAAGCATATCACTCTGAACTCTAATTCGAATGCTACAAATTGGCTTCTTACATTGGCTGAACTCATCCATATTACTCTGTTCTCCTCTTTATCCCAAATCACCACTGCGGCTGGCTTTTAAAAGCCACAGTGACTTTCACTAATTTTTCAACATTCTTGGAAGACTAAGATGAGCCATAAAAAAATTGAAGGTTTCAGTGTTTGTTACCAAAATGGCAAATTTCTATGGTTGACCCTAAATACTAGAAATTAGCAAAAGAAGAGTGAATTTTTTGTCTCTACTAGATTCAAGCCTGTACCTTGATGCAAAATTCCCTAAAAGTAAGCCAAGGGAAATTTCTATCCATGATGTTAACGGAACAGACAACAATATTGGTTCTGTAGATTGGCCAAGACAACACCACAATTAGAGCTGTAAATGGTGTAAGACATTAAGGAAGCAAGGAGGAATGTGTAGTCACCCTTAATACTTCATGTTTACTAATAGTAATCTGGTGCCCTCCCCAGTATTCATACTGAATTCAGGGAGGAGGGAACTGTCAAGTGTGCTCCCTCCTTGGTTCCTGGAAAGCCAGTGTGTGTTAATCAGCTGTAGGCGGGGTGGGTCCTAGAGAGAACCTCTTCTGGCCTGTGGGAACTCATCTAGAAAGTGAGCCCTGGCAGTTCCAGCCTGATTCCTTTTAATGTCACAGTTCATTTGCAGAACCATAACTGGAATCAAGAATTAAAAAGCCTTGTATAAAAGTCAGTAACATTAAACCTTTAAGACTCATGTTTCATGTGTCATAAAAAGTCTATGAAAGGATTTTATATTCTGTACAGTGTTTTAGCACTTTCAATCACTTTTTTTTCAACATAACTTTTGTGAACACTTTTATAGCCTCTAAATGAAAAACTAAACTATGTGTCATTCAAAAAAAAAAAAACCTTTTATGGATCACAGAATTTAATAAAAGTCCTGCACCATAACAAGCGCCTGATAAACCTTTATTAAAATTCATTAAAAATACTGAAAAATATTTTAACAGAAATTAGACCTCACATTTTGGTAAACATGGAAAATCACTCCTCAAGAAATCTATTCGTTTATCACAAATGCAGATTCTTTAGTGGGGAAAGAGTGAATTTAAGGAATAAATAATCTGCTTTTCACCATTAGGAAAATATGTCTTTGTTTCAGTTGGAATAATCCTTTTAGCTTCCTGTCTGCAAAAATCTTCAATAATTATGATCTATGCAGGACTTTACTATGTACAAATAAAAATAAAAACAATGGAAAATATTTCTGAAAATATATAATATATAACCTGGTATTTCCTTATATTATAATCACATCGAGGCACTGTCTTATTTGCAGTTCTCAAGGCCAGAGAGTAGATAAGACAAGAATTTTCTCATATATTTAGGAATTCAAATTATTAGATACATTTTCTTTATATTATTTTCTGGGTTTTTATAATAATTTTATAATGGCTGCCAAATATTTCATACTGCTCTATTGCCTCCATTTCTATTTTGTAAATAATACTGTAAAGAAAATACTCATATCTATGTGTTTTTCTTATATTTATTTTTGCCTTAGAATATTATTATGAATAACTTTATTGGATCAAATTTCATGAACTTTTAAAAAATCTTATATAGTATATTGCTAAGTTGCTTTTTAGAAGGTTTGAACAAATTAAAATTGCTCCCCTCACTTATCCTATAATAATTTTAAAATATTTGACCAAAATAAGAGATTTTCATGTAAACATTTGCGATTTCATGTAAAATGTAGCATATAAAATAATACTTCATTTCTTTAAAAACATTTTTTTTTGACATACCAAAAGCTGTACATGTTTAATGTATACACTTGAGTTTGGGGGTAAGCATATATTCATCAAGCCATCAGCACAATCTAGGCCATAAATGTATTCATCATACCCAAAAGTTCCCTCTTATCTTCTTATCTATTATTCTTCTTCTTCTTTGTGATAAGATATACCATTTTATTATTTGTATAGGATCATGTGTATATACGGGCACAAATGCACTGGTGAATCAGGGTGCATATTTTTATTTTACATATCTATATGCCTATTTATACATATGAATACTGGAGTGGATAGCCGTTCTGTTCTCCAGGGGCTCTTCCTGACCCATAATAAAACCCAGATTTCCTGAATTGCAGGCAGATTCTTTACCATCTGAGCCACCAGGGAAGTCTATTTACACATATAAATATATAAAATAAAATACACAAGAGTCTAGAAATCATAAAGATATATATATATATGTTCTTGCTGTTTTTGCTGTTCAGTTCCTAAGTTACGTTTGACTCCTTGTCCCCTCATGGACTGTAGCCTGCCAAGTTTGTCTGTTCTTCTCTATCTCCCAGAGTTTGCTCAAACTCATGTCTGTTGAGTCAGTGATGCTACCTAATTATCTCATCCTTTGCTGCCACCTTCCTTTGCCTATTGTGTGTGTGTGTGTGTGTGTGTGTGTGTGTGTGCATGCTTAGTTGTTTAATAGTTTTTGACTCTTTGTGACCCTGTGGACTGTAGCCCACTGGGCTTCTCTGTCCATGGGATTTTCCAGGTAAGAATACTGGAGTGGGTTGCCATCTCCTCCTCCAGAGGATCTTCTTGACCCAGGGATTGAACCCACAGCTCCATCACTGGCAGGCAGATTCTTTACCACTGGGTCACCTGGGAAGCCCCCTATATCTATTATATATTCATATGGATAAGTAGATAAAGATACTCACACATGCACAAAGGAAAACACAGAAGTTTTTAGGAGAAGATTGCTTGTTACTCTGAAGTGCCAAAATTTTCACTGTGTGTATATGTGTTTCTTTAGATTTGAAGACAGAGTGGTAATTGATACTACATGCTAAGTTGCTCTAGTCGTGTCCGACTCTGTGTGATCCCATGGACTACAGCCCACCAGGTTCCTTTGTCCATGGAATTCTCCAGGCAAGAATACTGGAGTCAGTTGTCATGCTTTTCTTCAGGGAATCTTCCCAACCCAGGGACTGAACCAGCATCTCTTATGTCTCTTGCATTGGCAGGCTGGTTCTTTACCACTAGCGTTATCTGGGGAGCCCTTGAGGTCCAGTTGATACTAGACCTCAGCCATTCTAGCCCCTCAAAGTGATCCACTGCAACACCCCAAATGAAGTAGTCAAGTAGCCTTTTTTTGTACACAGGCCTTTGTTGTGGATCTCTGTTTATGAGGCTTATCATTGCAGGCAAAAACATGTTTGTCAAAGTTTCCCAGGACCAAAATTCTACCATCCTTCTCTTCTCTAAGCAGGGTTCTTGAGTGCTTTTGCTGAAATTTTGGTCTCTACTTTGTAGTCTGAATAGCATACTGGCAATGAGGGGTGGGCTTCTGAACCTCAATATTATTCAAGAGGATGATGTGTAAGTGAAAGCAGGGGTACCTCTCCATCTCAGAATACGAGAGAACTGACACAGCTGTGGTTTTACTTAGCAGATGGTAGTTGAAACATCACATTTCTTAGATGTTGGCTAAGTTTCCTGGACCTTTGTACAAGATTAAAGATTTCTGTTAGTGCTTATATTCATAACTTCGTTGGTTTTTTTATGACATCACTTTATACTAATATCTTTTTCAGCAGCCTTTAATATACTCTCATAACACCTTTTAATATCAGCATGGCATGTATCAAGAAAAAAAAGACCTGAAAAAGAGGCAATATAGGATGATTCACCTAGTTTCCTAGTTTTTAAAAATGTCATAACTTTTGGGTGGATTATTTGTAGAGAAAACACTCAAGGTTCACAGTGATTTCAGGTAGCATAAGCCTAACCTATTTCAGTATTATGTTCTAAGTTTCAGTGTTAATGTCTGTTGTCCTGACAGCAGCCATAATTTATGCTTTTAATTATGCTTTTTTTCAGGTGTAAACTCATATTGTTTCTTTACAGTAATGAAGTCACTAGGCAGCAATGTCATTGTCATAAAATGATGGGACGTAATGAGACTATGATTGGAAAAAATCATGGGCAGAGAATGATAGCATATTTAAAGGTGAATGGGAAAAAATTCTGTAGGTAAATAAAAACAGCACAAGAAGATGTGAAGGTAAGATATGGGTATGATTCAGACCTTTCAAATATTATATTTTATTTCTATATACCGAAATGTCTGTTTTTGGCTTTCTGTTGAAATTGTAACATCAAAAGCCTGGGCCAACTTCTGACCAAGCCCAAGTTTTCAGCTACCAAACACAGATAGCTCAATCTCATTTTTAAAGATCCCCAGAAAAGCAGATTGTATGCTCTTTCTTGGTAAGTCACTTACAAACTTATTTGTAAGATGTGCTCTCTTGAGCCCAGAGTATACTTACTGCACTTTTTCTTAGCTTCCCCCACCCCCACCCCCAACTTTTCTTGAATTACTTAACAATTCCTGCCAAGTTTACCTCCCAAATACCTTTCCAATCTCCCACCTCTTTTCCATTCTGCTTTTTCAAAATTCCATCCCATTTCATTCTTCACACCACCACAAAAGAAGCCTTTCTAAAATGGAACCCTTACCATTTACTGCTTTGCTTAAAATTCTCTGAAAACCTTGCTTTTAAATAAAATTTGAGCACCTCAATATGGCATGGAGGCTTTTCATAACCAGTCCCCTATATGTCTAGCTACTTAATATTTCACTGGAAAATAAATTTTTGTTCTTTTTATTTTTCATTATATAAATAATAGCAGTTGACATTTGCTGACCACTAACACAGAGGAGCCTGCAGGCTACAGTCCATGGGGGTCACAAAAGTGCTGGACACGAGTTAGTCACTAAACAACAATAATAACATATACTTGGTACCCTGCTAAACAATTTGACCTCTTCCTGGGCTTCCCTTTAGTATCACAAGTTGTTATGACCTCCAAAATAAAAGGAAACTGAGTTGACTGTGTTTTTCTTTCTTTTTTTTTTTTTAGCGATATGTCTTATCTATCGACTCTCTTTCAAGCACCAGGGATAAAATAAGGAACAACCAAAACAAAACTCCCACCTTGATGGAGTTTACATTCTGCTTTTGTTTCCAGTCCAACAAATTGGGAAATTATTGGTCTGCAAAGGAACATGAAGCTTTTCTCCTGAGGGAGAGTGCACAGTAAGGAAAATGAATTTTCAGTGAAGGGATGGGAGTGGGGGCTGGGGAGGGTAATGGGTGGAAGGAAAGGGAGAGAAGAATCATTGTGGTTCAATGATGCCATAATTTTCCATCTGGAAAAGGCTTAATCTGAAAAAGCCTATGGAGTCAGAGAAGCTGTAATTCCCACTTCGACCTTCAGGCCCACGTATATTTCATATTCACTTTACATGGAGTTATGCACAACAGCCCGAACTCCAAAGATCTCTTGAGCCTCCCTGCTCAGTGTCACTCTGTTCTTATGTGCATCAAAACAAGCATCATACACTACTGTCACCGAAAGTTCCTCAGCCTATGTGCACTAACCCTTGTTAGGTAAGAGTAGCATTAATTCAACCCTAAATCCTTGTAACCCCAAGCATAGGCTCACCAGTATCCTGAAGAGTCTCTGAGTCTGTCTGACATCTACTTACATATGGTGATCTCCCATCTGGCCTCACAAATGTCTGTGGCTCCACAACTCTTGTGATATTTGTCTGTGGTCCTATCACACCCCTTGGAGAGGCAAAGTACCATTCCCTGGTAGCACTACCTTCAGTCAGTCAGTTCAACTGCCCAGTCATGTCCAACTCTTTGAGACTCCATGGACTGCAGCAGGCTTGGCTGTCTAATACCAACTCCTAGAGCTTACTCAAACTCATGTCCATTGAGTTGGTGATGCCATCCAACCATCTCATCCCCTGTCATCCCCTTATCCTCCTGCCTCCCATCTTTCCCAGAATCAGTCATTTCTTTGAATCAGGTGGCCAAAGCATTGGAGCTTTAGCTTCAGCATCAGCCATTCCAATGAATATTCAGGACTGATTTCATTCAGGATTGACTGGTTTGATCTTGCAGTCCAAGGGGCTCTCAAGAGTTTTGTCCAGCACCCACAGTTCAAAAGTATCAGTTCTTCGGTGCTCAGCTTTCTTTATACTCCAACTCTCACATCCATACATGACTACTGCAAAAACCTTACTTTGATTAGATGGACTTTTGTTGGTAAAGTAATGTCTCTGCTTTTTAATATGCTGTCTAGGTTGGTCATAGCTTTTCTTCCAAGGAGCAACTATCTTTTAATTTCATGGCTGCAGTCACCAACTGCAGTGATTTTGGAGCCAAGAAAATAAAGTCTGTCATTGTTTCCATTGTTTCCCCATGCATTTTCTATGAAGTGATGGGGACAGATGCGATGATCTTAGTTTTTTCAGTGTTGAGTTTTAAGCCAGCTTTTTCACTCTTCTCTTCCATTTTCCTCAAGAGGCTCTTTAGTTTCTCTTCATTTTCTGCCATAAGGGTGGTGTCATCAGCATATCTGAGGTTATTGATATTTCTCCTGGCAATCTTGATTCCAGCTTAGCATTTCTCATGATGTACTCTGCATATATATTAAATAAGCAGGATGACAATGTACTGCCTTGAAGTACTCCTTTCCCAATTTGTAACCAAACCATTGTTATATGTCTGGTTCTAACTGTTGCTTCCTGACCTGCATAGAGGTTTCTCAGGAGGCAGGTAAGAATTTTCTGTTATTCCCATCTCTTAAAGAATTTTCCACAGTTTGTTGTGATCTACACAGTCAATCACAGTCTTTGAAGTAATCAGTAAAGCAGAAGTAGATGTTTTTGTGGAATTCTCTTGCTTTTTCTGTGAGCCAATGGATGTTGGCAATTTGATCTCTGGTTCTTCTGCCTTTTCTAAATCCAGCTTGAATCTGGAAGTTCATGGTTCACATACTGTTGAACACTGGCTTGGAGAATTTTGAGCAGGCTTCCCTGGTGGTTCAGATGATAAAGACTCTGCCTGTAATGCAGGAGACCTGACTTGATCCCTGGGTTGGGAAGATGCCCTCGAGAAAGGAACAGCAACCCACTCCAGTATTCTTGCCTGGAGAATTCCATGGACAGAGGAGCCTGGCAAGCTACAGTTCATGGGGTCGCAAAGAGTGGATATGACTAAGTACTAACACTTTCACTTTTGCTAGGCTGTGAGATGAGTGCAATTGTGTGGTAGTTTGAACATTCTTTATCATTGCTCTTTGGGATTAGAATGAAAACTGACCTTTTCCAGTCCTGTGGCCACTGCTGAGTTTTCCAAATTTTCTGGTATATTGAGTGTAGCACTTTAACAGAATCATCTTTTAGGGCTTGAAATAGCTCAACTGGAATTCCATCACCTCCACTAGCTTTGTTCGTAGTGAAGCTTCCTAAAACCCACTTGACTTCACATTCCAGAATGTCTGGCTCTATGTGAGTGATCACACCATCGTGGTTATCTGGGTCATGAAGATATTTTTTTGTATAGTAGTTCTGTGTATTCTTACCATCTCTTCTGACTATTTCCTGCTTCTGTTAGGTCCATACCATTTCTGTCCTTTACTGTATTCGTCTTTGCATGAAATGTTCCCTTGGTATCTCTAATTTTTTTGAAGAGATCTCTAGTCTTTCCCATTTTATTTTTCTCCTCTATTTCTTTGCATTGATCATCGAGGGATGCTTTCTTATCTCTCTGTGGTGTTCTTTGGAACCCTGCATTCAAATGGCCATATCTTTCCTTTTCTCCTTCGCCTTTAGCTTCTCTTCTTTTCTCAGCTATTTACAAGGCCTCCTCAGATAACCATTTTGCCTTTCTGTGTTTCTTTTTCTTGGGGATGGTCTTGATCATTGCCTCCTGTACAATGTCATGAACCTCCATTCATGGTTCTTCAGGCATTCTGTCTATCAGATCTAATCTCTTGAATCTATTTGTCACTTCCACTGTATAATCATAAGGGATTTGATTTAGGTTATGCCTGAATGGGCTGGTGGTTTTTCCTACTTTCTTCCATTTAAGTCTGAACTTGGCAATAAGGAGTTCATGATCTGAGCCACAGTCAGCTCCTGGCCTTGTTTTTGCTGACTGTATCAAGCTTCTCCAGCTTCGGCTGCAAAGAATATAATCAATCTGATTTCGGTATTGACTATCTGGTGATGTCCATGTGTAGAGTCTTCTCCTATGTTGTTGGAAGAGGATGTTTACTATGCCCAGTGCATTCTCTTGGCAAAACTCTGTTGGCCTTTGCCTTGCTTCATTCTGTACTCCAAGGCCAAATCTGCCTGTTACTCCAGGCATCTTTTGACTTCCTACTTTTGCATTCCAGTCCCCTGTGATGATGAAAAGGACATCTACCCTACCCAAGCTGTAAATCCTTGAAGGATAAAAGTGGTGAAGAGGGTCCCTGAAGCCCTCATCAAAAGGAAGCTGAAGCCAGGTTTCACTGCTCCATTTTCAATACATGCTTTCCTATTGACCAAGGCAGCATGGTTGATGTTCCTGAAGATCACAGAGTGTCTAATGAAGAAATGTTTTTCTGGTTTTACTTGCAGCATAGGACACAGGATAAGATATTAGACTCCTGGCTGTCCTTTCCAACTCCTATCTCACCCACAATCCCTCTTGGCCAAGCTTCCCTGCCCTTCCAAGCTAAACCCTAAGGCTGATTGTCCAGCCTGCTTCCTGGTCTGCTTGTTCCCGTACTGAACACCTTTCCTTAGATGGGTAAAAATCCTTGTTTGGACTCAAGGCACCAGCCTCAGGCACCTGTGATTTTTCTCTCAGCTTGTCTATTTCTCTTTATAGATTGGAAACTCTTGAGGGAAGAGAAGTGTGTGCTCCTTTCTAGAACCCCAAATCCTACTGTAGCTGTGCCCCTTAGTTCTCTCTTCTTTCTATTTTTTTCCTTCTCGTTTGTTTACTCAGTTGTTGCCGTTTGGTTACTAAGCCATGTCCAACTCTTTGCTACCCCCATGGACTGCAACAGGCCAGGCTCCTCTGTCCTCCACTGTCTCTCAGAGTTTGCTCAAACTCATGTCCATTGAGTCAGTGATGCTATCTAACCATCTCAACCTCTGCAATCCTCTTCTCCTTTGGCCTTTAATCTTTCCCAACATCAAGGTCTCTTCCAATGAGATGGCTCTTCACATCAGGTGGCCAAAGTGTTGGAGCTTCAGCTTCAGCATCAGTCCTTCCCATGAATATTCGGGGTTGATTTCTTTTGAGATTGACTAGTTTGATTTCCTTGCAGTCCAAGGGACTTTTAAGAGCCTTCTCCTGCATCATAATTCAGAGATGATGGTTAATTTTATGTATCAACTTGGTTAAATCATTGTACCCAAATATTTGGTCAAGTGTCAGTGCAGATGTTACTGTGAAAGTATTTTTTTAAAGATGAGATTAACATTTAAATCAGTAGACTTTGACTAATGCAGATTACTGTTCATTTTGTTGGGTGGTCCTTGTCCAATCAGTTGAAGACCTTAAGAGAAAAAGAATGAGATTCTCCAAGAAAGAAGGAATTCTGCCTCCAGATGGCCTTCAGACTCAAGCTTAACATTAGAGCTTCCCTGGGTCTTCACCTGCTGGCCAGCCCATTGAATTATGACTTGCCAGTTCCCATACTTATGAGAGCCAATTTTTAAAAATTAAATCTCTCTATACACACACACACATTCTGTTGGTTCTGTTTCTTTGGAAAACCTTGAGTAGTAAATACACCAAACTACTTTCCATGACCTACTTTTGATAAAAGTCAGGACTATGAAAAGTCAAACTTCCACATCTATTCCTTCTTTCTTCTCTCCCCATCCATCTCTTTTCCCCTTTCAGCCTTTGTAGAAGTTTTTGGACCTCAAGTATTAACCTGAGATGACTAATTTTTACCCTGAACAAAATACTTGTTTCCTGTGAGAAGACAGTACAAGAATTAAAGAGTCACAAGGAGGCAGCATAGTACAGGATTTAGAGTACATATTTTGGCTTCAGCCTGCTTGGATTTGAATCCTGGCTCCTGTGTATGAATGTAAGACCTGGGGTGAATTATCTAACTCCTTTGTTTTTTAGTTTCCTCATCTGTAAAAGGAGATAATAATCATTTCTATCTCATAGAGAGTTAATAGTTGCAAAGCACTTAAATGCCTGAAACATGGTAACTGTGAGCTACAGATGTTGGTGATATGAATAATAACTTTATAGTCCCCATTACAAAGCTGTTTGAAGGGCTTCCCTAGTGGCTCTGAGAGTAAAGAACCTACCTGTAATGCAGGAGACCTGGGTTCAATCTCTGAGTCAGGAAGACGCCGGGAGAAGGGAATGGCAACCCACTCCGGTATTCTTTCCTGGAGACTTTTATGGACAGAGGAGCCTGGTGAGCTACAGTCCTTGAGGCCACAAAGAATCGGACATATCTTAGTGACTAACACCTTCAACAAGCTATTTAACTATGGCTGAAGACCAAGCTGGATCTGATAAATAGCTGCCTATCATTTTATGGTATGAAAATATTCCCAGACAATAGAAAAGAACAGAGCTGTTTATCTTTCTTTTCTGACTATAAGTATCATATATTTTTACCTGTAAATAATATAGAAATACAGAGACATAAGGAAGAAATGAAAATATTTGTGCCTGGATCAAGGGCTAGCAAACTGTCAGGGTCAGATGGTCAATATTTAGTGTTGTAGGTTATGTGGTTTCTGTGGTGACCACCCAGCTCTGTTGTCTTATTACAAAGGCAGCGACATGAATGGGCAGGGCTGTGTTTAAGAAAACTTAAAAAAGAAAAAGAAAAAAAAAACAAACAAGCCTTGGGTCAGATTTGCCACTTTGGGCCATAGTTTGCTAACCTGCTTTATCACAGGCTATAAATTATAACGTGACACATTACTGAATTTGTTTTCTGTCTTTCTCTATGAATATTGATGTTTAAATCATTGTAAATGTAAGTTGTAGTGCTCCTTTTCACTGTATATTTCTATTGTCTGGATATTTCTATTGTAAATAACTGATAAAGAATTTAGGCAGAGATCTGGTTTTGTGAAAAGTGACAGTTTCTCAGTTGTGTCCAACTCCATGACCACCAGGCTCTTCTGTCCATGGGATTCTCCAGGCAAGAATACTGGAGTAGGTAGCCATTCCCTTCTCAATAGAATATTCCCGACCCAGGGATTGAACTCTGGTTTCCTGCCTTGCAGGCAGATTCTTTACTATCTGAGCCACTAGGGAAGCCCATATTCGGTTTTGACTTCTGCTTATTTCCCTAGGATAAATGAGACAGACGAATGTGAGTTCCTTCAGAGAAAACTCAGAGCCAAGACAGGAAGGGGAAAGCCAAGGTGAGTACTTATGGGAATAAGCAGAGTGGGCTTAGTGCTCCCCCCTCCCCCCAACTCCCCTACTGATCAGAGGCTTACAAGGGGCTAGTTCTGTCCTGCTGCCTATTGCAGCACAAGGGCCCAGCTGCTTGTCAACTCTGAAGATGGTTCCCGAGGGCCTGGGCATCCTATGCAGGGTACCAGCATCTCACTGGCTGAGATGGGTGGGTTCTCCAGTACAGGGATATTCAGGTGGTGGGTCTGCCGCTTGGTCACCACAGCAGAGAGCAGACTGGGAGGGGTGTTCCCCCACCCCTGTGACTGGCAGTAAACCAATCAGATGGCATGGAGCCTAGTCTAGGTAGGATTTAGAGGTCAACGGTGCCTGGGGCTCTTCCCTCAATAACCCTCTCTTCTTTCTGGTCTTTGCTCAAATGCCACCTTCTCAGGGAAGCTACCCTGACCATTCTACTTAAAATAGCCACACACCTCTGCTCCTTTCCTTCTCCATCACTCTTACAAGATTTGACATGCTGACTAATCGTTTGCTTGCTTATTGTTTATCTCCTGCACCAGTATATCAGTTCTAAGAAAGCAGGGATATTTTTGTGTTTGCTTACTGTTAGCCCCAAACCAAACATTCGATAAACATTTGTTGAATGAGTGAATGAATGGGTCATACTGCCAAATTGTTTACCAAATTCTTACTCTCTGGAAGTATTTTCCAGAAAGCTAAGGAAATTTACATTTCCACCAGCAAAGGATGAACATGCACTTTTTATAACACCTTCATGGCCATCATGTGTCAATGGCCTAAAATTTTATTTTAGTAAATTTACCTAAATTGCTTTTCTTTGATTACTGTGCACTTCTTTTCTTTAAAGTATTTCTTTACATCCTCTTCCCACTTTGAACAAATTAATTGAAACCCAGAAAGTTTCATTCTAGAGTTCCTTAGTCCCTTCAGTTTGTCTAAGGAGTTCTAGGTTTGACTCATAGGGAGCAAGAACACAGGTGTTCAGCTGCTTGTTCATTCTCCCTAGCCTAGAAAGTCCATTTTATATCTGGCTATAAAGGTTATGAATATTTTGATTAACTTTATGTATATATATTAAAAAGGGTGGGATTTGGGCAGTTTTCCAGAAACTTTCAAGTACTAAAACTTCACTGGGTTCAATTCTTTTTTATAGGATACCTCTTAATGATCTAGACAAAATTTCCACTTCATTTTTTATCTATTGACTGATGCCATATATACATGTGAACAGGACCATAGAATAGGTCCTGTTTTCAACCATAGAATAGGTTGAAAAAAATAAAAGTGGTGTTTCAGGTGATCACAGTGTTTCAGTAAGCATATGCAGTTTTAAAACATGAATCCTATTTAAATTAATCAACCTTTCAATTATTTCTCAAATAAAGCCTCAATTCCTATTGAAAATTCACCAGATTGGTGGTAGTGGTGAGGTATATGAAATAACCACTTTGTGTATGTATGTATATGTATATATATATATGTGTGTGTGTGTGTGTGTATGGATTTTAAAATAATGTCTATTTATGTATATGTATATTTTTTTGCAAAGGTTGTTAATTTATTTAGCTGTGTCGGGTCTTAGTCATGGCATGCTGGATCTTTGTTGAATCATTCAAGATCTTTCACTGCCCACGGGCTTCGTTTTTCCTTGGCACGTGGGATCTTGGTTCCCCAACCAGGAATGAAATCCATGTCCCCTGCATTGCAAGGCAGGTTCTTAACCATTGGACTGCCAGGGAAGTCCCACCATAGTATATTTTTAAGGGCATGCCTTCAACAGTGTTACAAATACATATGAGAGACCTACCTGGAGTCACACTAGAAATTCTAAAGATGAACATTTCTGCTTATATGTTCATTTCACTGTACCTTAAGTCAATAAAATACACTATTTGAGTATAGGGACATGGGGTGGGTGGGAATGAGAGCAAGTATTCATGTGGGTTTGCACTTTAAAAAGAATCTCTAAAGTCTGCCCTTTCAGTGAGCAAATCTCTTTTCCTTCCCTTGCTAAGAGATATGTTCTTATAATAGAGACTTGTAGTTGAAGCTTGCAAATAGCATTATAAAAGAAATAAATATTTTAATTTTAATAGCAACTATAAAATTTCAATAACTCAAGAAGCTATACATTTTTATAATAGACCACTCACTCATCCATACTTAAATTTCCATGCTTGTTGAGTTTTTCCTTAAAGATAATCAAATAAGGCTCTTTGCCTATAAATTGTACATTTATCCTGTAACTAATTAAAATGATTTGATCATATATCCTAGAATGTTAGTTGTTTCTTTCTCCTCATTCTTTTAACACATCAGGAGATGATTTCAGTCAAGCACTAATGTGTTTTTCTTTGTTTAACCACAAAATGTTCATTTGGAAAGCTATTTCTAACCTGAGAATTATTTTTAAAGTGACTTGTACACATGCCAGTTTTTTTGCATGTTTTGACAAATGACACATTTCCTTTGGTGCTTCCTTGTGGGTAGCAGCGTGTGAGGATGTGGTGTTGGAAAAATTTATTACAGTTATTTTGTAGTTGATATTAAAGAATGTGATGTATTATACCAGGTGTCTGACCTTTAAAGATCTTAGGACCTAATTCATTACAACATAAAATTTACATATTATTCAACTTTGCTGCAGATCTTTTATGAACAAGTCATGGTGTGTATGTATATCAGGATGGAGAGGAAAAAGTCAAAGCTCGTGCCAGGAACTGAGGTTTGAACCCCAAGCCTGGTGCTTCTGTTCATTTACGAGAGAGTGAGTTTACCACCTAATGGCTGAAATTAAATTAGGGAAGAAAAGGCAGGGAGGCTGAAGAGGACATTTTGTGAAATGGGGAAGCACATCGTTTTAGTTTCCTAACCTGGTCTGCCCTAATCTACGGTGCAACAGAAGAGAGGTGCAAGAGCGGCTGAGGAAAGACTGCCCTAACAAAGTATCTTTGGATAGTTAAGTCTGTGATTTGGCTGACAAAATAATACTTCCACAATGATTTTTCATGTCTGATATAAAAATACAAAATAAGAAGTTAAAAAGTTGTTGTGGAATACTTAAAGGAGAAATTAAATGTATTTAAATTGTGTATATCTAATAGTTTTTAAAAGCACAAAAGTTTGTTGCCTGTAAATTAGGTCTCATTGCTCTTAAAAGATTATGTGCTTTTGGAAATCAGATAATATTATTCTAATTCTTTTAAATAGATTCACTATTTCCTTTTCAATAGCTGCTAGAAAAACCTTATTCTCCTTTGGGTTTTAGATAAAAGAAATATTTATTAAATTAGAAAGTCCTACTTTAAATAAACACATATATCTACACAATGGCAGTGGGAATATTCATTTGTAAGGTCCTTTTCTGCTATGGTTTCATATTACTCAAAGATCCACAAAGCTCTGATTGATAATAATGTCTTTCTTGAGGAGACCACGATAGTATGACAGAAAAATAAGTCTAAATCCATATTTTTATAGAGGCTATAAAATAATTTGAGTTAATACTAATGGATATTAATATCAATATAGTCCAAACGCTATTTAAAGATTCAGTTTGCTATCAAAGATAATGTTTCCTTATTCTGCAGTTTAATTAGCAAGGAGGAAGCATTTTATCTGAAGTACTGATTTTCTAATTCAGTTTGCTGGAAAGTATAGAAATATGATTGAAGGTTTTCTATTTTTATTTTTCTAATTTTAAATAAACGTGTGGCGGCAATGGAAACAGGACAAAATTTTAAAAGCCTTAATTATCACAAGAGTGAGTCGCTTCCAGCAAATGCAGACCCATCACCAGAATGGCACACTAAGAGGAAGCGCTGTGTGTTCACAGTAGAGGGCGCTGTCTTCTAGTTCTACCTCAAGCTAAAAGAGAAGGTCACTCAGTCTATTGATAAATCACACTGCCGTGATTCCTAACTGACAGCTCAAACTAACATCAAGCTGGATGAGGGAGAACAAAAGGCCATCAAGCAGCCATTTTCTTGACACTTTTATTCAATCACCAGCAGATTGCTTACGACAGCAATAGCAGCTGTTTTGTCTTCATCTTTCCACATTTGATAAAAGGTGTCAACTCAAATTTTTGTAAATAATTCACTTACCCCTACTGCACACACCAGCACTGTTCAGCATATGTATTTTGTGTGAGCTGATCACTGAGGCAGGTCAGAGCTCAATGACATCCACTGAAGGTCATCTGTGAGCTAAAAGGAAGTCTCGATAAAGCTATACAGTTCCTCAAGGTCAGAGATAAGAACTACGGGTTGGTATTCGTGATGGGAACAAAAGGTTAAACAATAGGGAGAAAAAGTATGAAAATGCTTCCTTTAACATACGAGTGCTTTTCTTTGTTTAAGAAACCTCATTGCTAGCTCGTTGGTCAATTATCAGTGGAGGGTATTTGTAAAACCACCTAAGAGATTAAACATCTAAATTGTTCTTTCAAAAGTTTGAAAAAAAAATTATTTGTAGCATGCTATTCATCATGACTGTACGGCAGCCAGCGCTGCAATTCGTTTCTATGTTCTTTTTAAAAGAATCATAAAAAGAGTGTCAAAAATTAATACAGTTAGATAGAATTTCATTTATCTAGTTCATTTAAAATTCTACCCTGAAATGCATTTAGGCTTGAGAGCCGAGAAAAAAATAGAGAAAGAAGGTGTTTTATATCATAAGAGCTTCATTTGCTTTAAGGGCTTAGAGAAACTAATAGAGAAATCCTTGAATTATTGCAATAAGATACTCTATCTGGTGTTGGCAGTAGCTAAAAGTGCTGAGATTAAAAATGATACATCCTTCAATGCTGGGTTGTTTTTTCAGTTACATTACTCACAAAATAAATCTAAACAACAAATAGTCACTATTTGGTTTATATTTTCTAATAGGAAAGTCCATGTGCTTTTGAGATCCTGTCTTAGCTCCAACTGCAGGGGGATTTATTACCTGTAATTGATGTGCACAGAGATCAAAGAGCAGCTTCCTTACATTTGCTCCTATTCTTTCTCCCTCAGAAATTGGGGGGCAATAACTTACTATTTCATTGGAATAAGTGTAAAAGAATGAAATGAACCTGGATAAGGAACTGCCATAGGAATCCAGGGCATTAAAAACATTTAAAGAATCCAAATTAGTAATCCAATTTCTGATGGAAAGTTAATTCCCACAAGAAGAATTAATATTTTCCCATTGATAAAGTAGGGGACAAACTAAGATTTGGAAGAACGCTTTAATCTTCTGAATTTACAAGTGCAATGTTACATTCTCTGTTCTCTCTCTCAGTTATTATACATTGGCATCTTCTGTCACTGAAAATACGTCATTATATGTTAGAACTCGTCTTATGTATATTCTTTATCTTCCTAACTGGATTGTGGGAAGGCAAGGGCAAGAGCCAGTTTTTAATAATTGTGCAACACTGATA
The DNA here is from genome assembly GCA_006410935.1 of Redunca redunca. Classification (NCBI taxonomy): domain Eukaryota; kingdom Metazoa; phylum Chordata; class Mammalia; order Artiodactyla; family Bovidae; genus Redunca; species Redunca redunca. The sequence goes on along the minus strand of SJYQ01001904.1, from coordinate 1,642,765 downwards.
CTTTTATATTTTCATAAACCATACAAAGTACTTGCAAATCTTATTTGATCTTCATAATAATCTCATGAGGGGGTCAGGTCAGAGATATCATAGACAAGGAAACTCAGGTCCAGAGATGCACAAGATAACCCTACATGTGTGTTAGTGGAGGCAGTACTTGACACAAGATTTTCCAGAACGCACCCCAGGGCTCTTTCTCATAATCTCAATATATAGAGAGAATCGAAGAGACTCCTAGCAAGGGGTCCCAAGATGGAGCAGAGTGCTGGCACATCACAGATGTTGAATACACTGCTAAATAAATAAATGGTAACCGTGTGTATTTAGCCCAGAGATATGTTACAAGGCATTCAAAAGTGTTTGCTATTTTTATTGATAACAATGATTTGGGCAGTAGATCAATTCCAGAGTAAATATGTCTCGAGGATAAGAAAACGAAAAGTGTAATGTCTTTGGTCTGGAGGAGCTTTCTTACTAGGCAGAAACTGGATGTGTTTTCATGATGAAGAGTTAAGTTCCTTGATGGTAAATGTGGATAATAGTCACTGTTTTATTATTTCATCAGATTGCTGTGAGGATCAAAAGAGACGGTGATGTGAAAGCGTTTTGTGAGCTGTGAAGTGCCATATATACAGGTGAACTGCTTTGTTGTGAGGAAGGCAGTGCCTGATTACTGCCAGATGAGGGCGATATGGAGGTGGGAGCAAGCTCTTCCGGGAGGAATGTGGGAAATACTGAAAGCTTGATGGAATTAAAAAAATGGCATTTCAAGAAAGCTGGGAGATGTAAACCCAAAGCCAGAGGTGGAAAAGAATAAGACATGTTTAAAGGAGAATGAGTTGCCTGATAGAAGTGTTTATAGAAGGGAGTAAAAAGATTTCTGTTTGGGAAGATAGGTTAGGGTGTAATGGGGGGCACTTGGCAGTTTTGGTACCAGCTGAGGAAATGTGATCACAAATGGAAATATGTGGCTTATTGTGAGGATGGTGATTGCTTTCCACTTGATTAATTGCATATGAGGAAATCAGAGACTTTAAGGGAGCTAACCAAATTCTTCAAGAGAAAAATGACCTCCATGCACCCAGGGAATGTGTAACTATTGGGAGAGAAAAGGTTCTTCAGATAGTGTATAATAATAACAATGTATTACCTTACTGGGTACATGCTATATGTCTCATATTATTCTAAGTAAATTATATAAATTAACTCATGTAATCTTCATAACTGGAGAAACTTACTATTTAGGAGCTAACTCTGACTTTAAAAGTTTATCCAGGTCACATCACCAGGAAACTGGAGAGCAGAACTCAACCTCAGGAGTTATGGCCTCAGAGTCTGGCTCCCATGCTTTTGTGGTTGTGATACATTGTCAAGGTCAAAAACACATCAAAGGTAGTGATATTAGGTGTGTTCACTTTGTAAGAGTTTGATTTATGCAATTTATGTATGTATCTGATACTTAAGTTAGTGCTACAGTTAAAAAATATTCTATATATCTAAAGAAGGAAAGAGTAGAAAGACATATACAAAATGTTAATCTGATTATTTTTGATTATGAGGAATAGGAATAATTTCAATTTTCTTATTTTAGTTGTCTCTGTTTTCTAAATGTTTGACAATTATACAGTAAACTTTTTGCAAGAAGAAATATTGTTTTAAGCAAACAAGGAAAATTTCTGGTGAGGAGGAAATGAAACTAGTATTGATTTAACAATAACTGTGAGTGATATCATATTTATTATTTATTTAGTTCTCAAAATAACCATTTGAAGAGTTTGGTACTATTTGTTGCCATTTAAGCATAAAGTGAATTTCAGAGAGATAAATAAGCCCACATCATACACAGCATTCAGCACACAACCAAAAGACACAGGATTTGAATCTAGGACTGATTCCAAAACCTAGTTAAAAACAGAGGTGACAATTCAAACATGAAGGAAACAAATTCTAGATGGTAAGTTCTANACTGATTCCAAAACCTAGTTAAAAACAGAGGTGACAATTCAAACATGGAGGAAACAAATTCTAGATGGTAAGTTCTAATATGTTGTAGTAAGATAATCACCTTGAAAAATTGCTAAACAAAAAGAAGGCAAAAAGTAAAGATTTTACATTATACAAAGGCCAAATATAGTTGAAGTTTTAAAAGCAGGCTATGGATTCTTTAATAGAACTAATTGGGAAGAGAGGATAGCTTAATTTTTTGACTCATCATTGATGTTTTCCCTAAACAGAGTTGAATAAATAATTGAATTTTATGTATGACCCTCAGGAATTTGATTCAAAGATATTTGTAAAAATAAATAAATAAAAAAAAACAAAAAAAACCAAAGATATTATTTTTATTCTGTATAAATATTTTTGGTTTGATTTTGCTTTCATTTTATTTTGTTTTACCCTGTAACCATGTTAACATTCCACCCCTCCCTCCTTTCTTAATAGCAACAATGCCCATTTTTTTCTGGACATTTTGTAGTAACTATATTGGACATGAAGCAATTGTGTGACTGCCCAGTTTGGAAGAACTAAAATGACCAAAGCAATTAAAGATTTTAAGTGTTTTCTGCAGAACTGGGCAGAGAGGTGAAGAAAGAGACAGTGGATTATGATGAGTATAATAAGAAGGGGAAAACATTAAATTTTCCAGTTTTAAAACAGACAAAACCACAAACTCAGCATGTGACCTTGGCCAAATTATTTGAACTCATTGTTCTTCTGTGAACCAAGTGTAAGGTGGCATGAAAAAGATGTTCCCTGGGCCACAAAATCTCTGTATTTGACTTGAGGTGCTTTGGCTAAATAAATTATGTCTTTATTAGTTCAGTCTGGGGCAAAAAGATGAAACTCAGTTCTCAGCAAAAGATGTTTTAAAGGTTCATTCTGTTTTTCCTCTCACAACTTTTCTCATCTACCCAGGTGAACACTTCACAGTTTATTGCTGACTTCTTAGGAACTTGGGTAGCTGATAATAATAATAATAATAATAATAAACATGGATTTTTTTCTTTCAGTAGATAAAAGTGCAGAAGGGAAAAACCTGTGTTTTTTTTTTTTTTTAACAAATTTCATCATATTCTTCCATGTAGTTATATAGATATGGCTTTACATTTTCTGTTTTTATATATCCTGGTTTTTATTGTTTTCTTATTTGTATCAGTGACATGACTGGTTCTGGGAAAATACAGGGCTAATTCAAGAAAATATAACTTATAAGGTTGATGTTAACTCTGAGAAAATTCCAGAATGTGTGGCTAAATAAATGGTTTTTGGGTAATTGAAAAGCAAATGATTTTTGGTACTTCTTAGAACTCAACAAATTAATAAAATGTACAAGAGTCTCCTAAGATATTCAAATATTCCCACCTTAATAAAGGTGAGCCTTTACTCATCACCCTACTTAGAATTGTAACATTTTGTTACAATTTTGTTACTCCACCCTGCTTCATTTTTCTTCTTAGCACTTTCTGTCATCTGAGGTACTATTTTATTACATTATTTTGTGCTTTCCTCTAGAGGGTAAGCTCCACTAAGAAAGGTGTTCCCCTTTGCCCAACACTGTCCTCTTAGCAGCTGTATTCTCAGCATCTAGGATAGTTCATGCTACAAACTAGGGCTGAAAGCAGAAATATCTCTGTGAAGATATTGAAATACAGACTGAATGATAATACTGTTATTTGGATTGAATGATCAGTGTCCTAAAGACAAGAAAGGTCTTGGGTGCACTAAGTACTTTATAGCTCTGATTATTCTCATGAAAGGCTGTTGAAAATACAAAAGGCAGGCTGAGAAAAACTTTCTGATAAACCTAAACAAGGAAGAACTGCTATACAATGACATAACCAACTTTAACTTGATTTTTGAAGGGCTTAAAATGCTGAACTCAAGCAAGAAAGTTAAAGCATAATAGAAAAAATATATAATCTCATTTGTTGAGTTGAAGAGAATCATTTTTTTAACTTTCCAAGACCACAGTTGTTTTCTCTTCTGTATTAGAGGGACTTGACTCGATGTTACTTCTCTTCTAGGTACTGAGATTTCTTGATGTTCCAAAGCTAAGGAATGGGCAGTTGAATAGAAGGCATGGCAGTAAACAGCGGAGAGAGCAAGGACAGAGGTAACAGTTATGAGAGTGCCAGTAAGGGGCCAGCAAGACAAGGGCCCATAGTGGTTGAAGGGAGGGCTAAGTTGGAGCTGTGGGTGGAGGAAGTAGAAAAGGAGGAGGAAGAGAAAATATCCTTGCCTTCATCTCTGTGCTCTTGCGACGTATTCTCCTCGCTCTCATTTCTGCTTTGATAGGAACACTCATTGTCTTTGGGGAATGAAGCAAAACAAAACAACAAAAACCTGACAAGTCTTTTTAAAAAGTTTTATTTTCTTAAAGTATAGTTTACTTACAATGTTGTGTTAATTTCCACTTTACAGCAAAGTGATTCTATTATAGTATGTGCTGAGCTGTGCTTAGTCGCTCAGTTGTGTCCGATTGCAACCCCACAGACTGTAGCCCGTCAGGCTCCTCTGTCCATGAGGATTCTCCAGGCAAGCATACTAGAGTGGGTCGCCATGCCCTCCTCCAGGGGATCTTCCCAACCCAGGGATCGAGCCCAGGTCTTCCATATTGCAGGTGGATTCTTTACCATCTGATACATTCTTTCCATATTCTTTCCTATTGTGGTTTATTATAGGATATTGAATGTAATTATCTGTGCACTATAGTAGGACCTTGTTGCTTATTCATTCTATGTATGAGTTTGCATCTGCTAATCCCAAGCTCCCAATCCATCCCTCTGCTGGCAACCACAAGTCTGATCTTTATGTCTGTGAGTCTGTTTCTGTTTCATGGATAAATTCATTTGTGTCATATTTTAGATTCCACATGTAAGTGAGAGTGTATGATATTTGTCTTTTTCTGTCTGACTTATTAATAGTTCACTTAGTGTGATAATCCTTAGGTCCACCCCATGTTGCTGCAAATGGCATTATTTCATTCTTAACCCTCAAAGTCTTGACTAAAGCTGGGAATGGGATTCCACTAGTAAACTGAACAATTGTTGTCAGGAAAGTTTTGTGCCAGTGCTTCAAAATTTAGCTAACAAGACATATTCTAAACTGAGCTGGCATTTCTTTATATGAGAAAGAAGTGCCTCTCAGGTGGAGAACATCAGATTTTATTACGATAGCTCCTGCTTTGGTTGTGTAGGCTAATGGTTCTCAGACCTCAGTGTGTCAGAAAGAGCTGAAGTCTTGTTAAACACATTGTTTTGGGTCCTACTCTCAGAGCTTCTGATCAAGTAGGTCTGGGATTGGACTCAAGAATATGCATTTCTAATGGGTCCCAGTTGATGCTGATGCTGTGGTTCCAGGGACCACACTTTGAGAACTGTTTTGCAGGCTGTGTTCTGCACTAGCACTCCTGGCAATGGGGGTGAGCAGAGGATGAAATCCACAGGTTGTCTTGCCTGGAAGTCCCATCAAGGAGCCCCTGCTTTGAGGGTTTAAGATTCTGTTACATTTAAGTATGGAAAACAATATTAAACTTGCTGCCGATAAAACCCACTATTCTTTTCAAGGAGGGGACCTAGACTCAATGAGGAAAACATGTGGGATGCAATAGGCTTTGGCTGAAATTCTTTTTCATAACTGCTACCGTTTCTCAGTGAAGTGTGTGTGTGCTCAGTGGCTCAGTCATGTTCAACTCTTTACAATCCCATGGACTGTAGCCCACCAGACTCCCCTGTCCATGGGCTTTTTCAGGCAAGAATACTGGGGTGGGTTGCCATGCCCTCTTCCAGGGGATCTTCCTGACCCAGGAGCTGAACTGGAGCCTCCTGCATTTCCTTCACTGCAGGTAGATTCTTTTACCTCTGAGCCACGGGGAAAGGCCGAGAAGAGGAGAAATATCGTTGGCCCTTAAGTCAAGAGACTTAGATTCTAGGCCCTGCATTGACTTTAACTAGTTGTGTGGTCTTAGACAAGTCACTTAATCTCCTGGATTCTGTTTCCTAATCTGTAAAATGAGAATGTCAGGCTATGTAATATTTAGGATCTCTTCCTGCTTTAAAATTCATTTGGTATGATTTTAGGTCACAGGGAGTATTTGCATCACAATGGCAGTTGACCAGTTTATCTTTGGGACAGTTATACTGCTTTGGAGAGTTGTTCTTTATCACTGAAGGAAAGTCTTAGTGATTCAAATTTTCTCAGAAATTGAATGCAAAGTTTCTAATGGTTGCTAACACAATATTCAGTAGTACTCTATCATTTCCTTTTCTTTATTCCTAAATTAATGATTCTTTGACAAAATTTAAGTGTTTTATTTTTAGTTCAGATTAGAAAAGTTTGTGTTTTTTTTTTTGAAAATGTAAGAAAAATTCAAACCCATACATTGGTACTTGTAATCCCATCAGTTGCTCTGGTTGTTTATGCATTTTGCCACCAGATAGCAGAATTACTCTTAAAATCTTTTTATGACTTAGATGGGTTTACTTTTTGAAGATTCTTTGATACAGAAGTGTGGGAGAAGAAATCCTCTTTGCTTTTCTCTGAGGATAATTGGTAGTAGAGAAAATAGCCTTCTTGAGTGAATCCATTTAAAAATGCTGGCCAAAATGTAATCAGGAAAAAAAGGCTTGAGTTGGCTTTATCCTGGAAAATAAAGTTAACAGTTATATATAAAAATATGTTCAATTGCTCTTATATTTTAACCAAATTTAGATTTTAACTATGTACCAAAAAATGAATCGTTTTTTTGGGAGGAGGGGGACAGAATCTATTTTGTGTTTTGTTGGTTCAGCTCCACCTCCTGGAGGAAGAGGTCATTTCCTGGCTTATTTGCAGAGTATAATCATCAAAAATTATTTTTGTAAAATTATTCAAGGACTTTGTCAGTGTTCACATAGGCATCCCTTAATTCTTTGATATTTGGATCTCTCTCTTTAGAAACACGTGGAGTCATTATACTTGTTGAAATTTCTGTTTTTCAATTGTTGACTGGTTTAACTCTACAGTTGCTTTGCAGATGCTATGAAAAGTCTTATGACAGTATGTCCCTTGACTTCATGGAATCCTGGATTTTAGGTAAGATTTGCAGTTTTGTTTTGCTGCTTACAAAAGCATGTTAATCTGAAATGCGGGTATAGAAATTAGTGTTTTGGGAAAAAGAATTGATTTTCTAGGAGAAGCTTTATTTAAGCTGTATAAACAATTGGTCTGAAATCTGTTTGTGCATGTGTGTGCATGTATATACTCTATAAGAAAACATACAGGCTTTCAACATATGTTTGTTTAATATTTTAAAAGCATTTTCAAAGTCAATTTTGTTTCCATTTATTAAAAGCATACAAAACCCTTACCAGTAAAATTAAGCCCAAACTCAGTGGTTTAAAACAGCAATCATTAGTTCTCATGGATATGCAGATTGCCTGGATATTAGGTGGTATCCAGTGAGTAGAGGTAGGAGGGAATTTTGAATAAGGATTAGTTTTTTTTTTTAAGATTAATTATTGTGCTGGGTCTTTATTGCTGCATGCAGGCTTTTTCTAGTTGCAGTGAGCAGGGGCTATTCTTTGCAGGCATGGGCTTCTCATTGCACTGGCTTCTTGTTGCATAGCACAGGCTCTTGGTGCATAAGCTTCAGCGGTTTCAATGCATAGACTCAGCAGCTGTGGCAAATGCGCTTAGTTGCTCCTCGGCATTAGGTATCTTCCTGGATCAAGGATTGAACCCGTGACCCCTGCATTGGCAGACGGACTCTCAAACCAGGGAAGCCTGAGGATTAGTCTTGTAAGTGGTCAGTTCAACAGGGATTTATTTTTTTCTGGTGTGGTATGTTTACTTTCTATGAAGCAAACTTCTATACTGTCTGGATTCTAATCCTGGTTCTGTTCCATACTAACTTTGTTATCTTGGATAATTTACATATCTTTCAATGCCTTAATTGCTTCATCTGTTGAGTGGGGATAATAATAAGACTCATTTTACTGTTTTTTCATAAGGACTGAATGAGGTAAGCAACTTAGTACATATAGGGTGTTAACGAAATGTTAGAGTTCTTGTAAACAGAAAAGTTCTCTTACTATGATTAAAAGGCTAATGAGCTGGATAAAGAGGGAGGGAAAAAGCATAGAGTTGGAGAAAGAGGTAAGGTTTGAATCTATCTCTAGTACTCCTATTATATAAATCAAAAAAGTTAATAGAAAGAATGCTTTACTTTAATAAATACATTAAAATTTTGTTAATATATTTTCTTAATGATAATTAATGGAGTTTCCCTGATGCTCAGATGCAAAGAATCTGCCTGCAATGCAGGAGACCCAGGTTTGATCTCTGGGTCAGGAAGAGACCCTGGAGAAAGGAATGGCTATCCACAACACTATTCTTGCCTGGATAATCCCATGGACAGAGGAGCCTGGTGAGCGCAGTCCATGGGGTCACAAGAGTTGGACATCGAGTTGAGGTACTTCAAATCCCAAAAGATGATACTATTAAAGTGTTGCACTCAGTTCAGTTCAGTTCAGTTGCTCAGTTATGTCTGACTCTTTGCGACACCATGGACTGCAGCATGCCAGGCCTGTCCATTGTTGACTCCTGGGGTTTACTCAAACTCATGTCCATTGAGTTGGTGATGCCATCCAAACATATCATCCACTGTCGTCCCCTTCTCCTCCTGCCTTCAGTCTTGCCCAGCTTCAGGGTCTTTTCAAATGAGTCATCAGGTGGCCAAAGTATTAAAGTTTCAGCTTCAACATCAGTCCTTTCAATGAATATTCAGGACTGATTTCCTTTAGGATGGACTGGTTGGATCTCCTTGCAGTCCAAGGGACTCTCAAGAGTCTTCTCCAACACCACAGTTCAAAAGCATCAATTCTTCAATGCTCACCTTTCTTTATAGTCCAACTCTCACATCCATTCATGACTATTGGAAAAACCATAGCTTTGACTAGATGGACCTTTGTTGGCAAAGTAATGTCTCTGCTTTTTAATATGCTGTCTAGGTTGGTCATAACTTTCTTCCAAGGAGCAAGCATCTTTTAATTTCATGGCTGCAGTCACCATCTGCAGTGATTTTGGAGCCCCCCAAAATAAAGCCTATCACTGTTTTCACCGTTTCCCCATCTATTTCCCATGAAGTGATGGGACTGGATGCCATGATCTTCATTTTCTGAATGTTGAGCTTTAAGCCAACTTTGTCACTCTCCTCTTTCACTTTCATCAAGAGGCTCTTTAGTTCTTCTTCACTTTCTTCCATAAAGGTGGTATCATCTGCATATCTGAGGTTATTGATATTTTTCCCCGCAATAGTGATTTCAGCTTATGCTTCATCCAGCTCAGCATTTCTCATGATGTACTCTGCATATAAGTTAAATAAGCAGGGTGACAATACATAGCCTAAACCTACTCCTTTCCTTATTTGGAACCAGTCTGTTGTTCCATGCCCAGTTTTAACTGTTGCTTCCTGGCCTGCATACAGATTTTTCAAGAGGCAGGTCAGGTGGTCTGTTATTCCCATCTCTTTAAGAATCTTCCACAGTTTGTTGTGATCCACACAGTCAAAGGCTTTGGCATAGTCAATAAAGCAGAAATAGATGTTTTTCTGGAACTCTCTTGCTTTTTCAATGATCCAATGGATGTTAGCAATTTGATTTCTGGTTCCTCTGCCTTTTTTAAAACCAGCTTGAACAACTGTAAGTTCACGGTTCACGTATTGCTGAAGCCTGGCTTGGAGAATTTTGAGCATTACTTTACTAGCGTGTGAGATGAGTGCAATTGTGCAGTAATTTGAACATTCTTTGACATTGTCTTTCTTTGGGATCGGAATAAAAACTGACCTCTTCCAGTCCTGTGGCCACTGCTGCGTTTTCCAGATTTGCTGGCAGATTGAGTGCAGCACTTTCACAGTATCATCTTTTAGGATTTGAAATAGCTCAACTGGAATTCCATCACCTCCACTAACTTGGTTCGTAGTGATGCTTCCTAAGGCCCACTTGACTTCACATTCCAGGATGTCTAGGTGAGTGATCACACCATCGTGATTATCTGGGTCCTGTAGATCTTTTTTGTATAGTTCTGTGCATTCTTTCCACCTCTTCTTAATATCTTCTGCTTCTGTTAGGTCCATAACATTTCTGTCCTTTATTGTGCCCATCTTTGCATGAAATGTTCCAGTGGTATCTCTAATTTTCTTAAAGAGATCTCTATACTTTCCCATTCTGTTGGTTTCCTCTATTTCTTTGCATTGATTGTTGAGGAAGCCTTTCTTATCTCTCCTTGCTAATTTTTGGAACTCTGCATTCAAATGGGTATATATATTTCCTTTTCTCCTTTGCCTTTCACTTCTCTTCTATTCACAGCTATTTGTAAGGCCTCCTCAGACAACCATTTTGCCTTTTTGCATTTCTTTTTCTTGGGGATGGTCTTGATCCCTGCCTCTTGTAAAATGTCACAGACCTCCATCCATGGTTCTTCAGGCATTATGTCTATCAGATCTAATCTCTTGAATCTATTTGTCACTTCTATGGTATAATTGTAAGGGATTTGATTTAGGTCATACCTGAATGGTCTAGCACTCAATCTGCCAGCAAATTTGGAAAACTCCACAGTGGCCACAGGACTGGACAAGGTCAGTTTTCATTCCAATCCCAATGAAGGGCAATGCCAAAGATTGTTCAAACAACTGCACAATTGCACTCATCTCACATGCTTACAAAGTGATGCTCAAAATCCTTCAAGTGAGGCTTCAACAGTACGTGAACCAAGAGCTTCCAGATGTTCAAGCTGGTTTTAGAAAAGGTAGAGGAAGCAGAGATCATAGAAAAAGCAGGAGAATTTCAGAAAAACCTTTACTTCTGCTTCATTGTCTATGCTAATGCCATTGATTTTGTGATCACAACAAACTGGAAATTTACTTGCCTCCTGAGAAAACTGTATGCAGGTCAAGAAGCAACAGTTAGAACTGGACATGAACAATGGACTGGTTCCAAATTGGGAAAGGAGTTTGTCAAGGCTGTATATTGTCACCTGCTTATTTAACTTCTATACAGAGTATATTATGCAAAATGCCAGGCTGGATAAAGCACATGCTGAAATCAAAATTGCTGGGAGAAATGTCAATAACCTCAGATACGCAGATGTCACTATCCTTATGGCAGAAAGTGAAAAGGAATTAAAAAGTCTCTTGGTAAAGGTGAAAGAGGAGAGTGAAAAATTTGGCTTAAAACTCAACATTCAAAAATGAAGATCATGGCATCTGGTCCCATCACTTCATGGCAACTCATGGCAAGTAGATGGAGAAACAGTGGAAACAGTGACAGGCTTTGTTTTCATGGGCTCTAAAATTACCATGAACGGTGATTAAAACTGAAACCAAAAGACACTTGCTCCTTGGAAGAAAAGAAATGATGAACCTGCCTGTGCTGTTCTTGGCTGCTCAGGCATGTCTGACTCTTTGAGACTCCATGCACTGTAGCCCGTCAGGCTCCTCTGTCCATGAGGATTCTCCAGGCAAGAATACTGGAGTGGGTTGCTATGCCCACCTCAGGGGGATCTTCCAATCCAGGGGTTGAACCCAGGTCTCTCGCAATGAAGGCAGATTCTTGTTCAACCCCTAGGTCAGGAAGATTCCCCTAGAGAAGGGAACACTGCCCACTCCATTATTCTTGCCTAGAGAATTCCATGGACAGAGGAGCCTGGTGGGCCACAGTCTAACAAACCCAGGTAGCATATTAAAAAGCAGAGACAGTACTTATATGGTCAAAGTTATGTTTTTTCCAGTAGTCATGTACAGATGTGAGAGCTGGGCCATATAAAAGCTGAGCGTGGAAGAACTGATGCCTTCGAACTGTGGTGCTGGAAAAGACTCTGGAGAGTCCCTTGGACAGAAAAGAAATCCAACCAGTCCATCCTAAAGTCCTGAATATTTATTGGAAGGACTGATGCTGAAGCTGAAACTCCAATACTTTGGCCACCTGATGCAAAGAGCCGACTCAATGGAAAAGACCCTGATGCTGGGAAAGACTGAAGGCAGGAGGAGAAGGGGATGACTGAGGATGAGATGGTTGGATGGCATCACTGACTCAGTGGACATGAGTTTGAGCAGACTCCAAAAGATGGTGAAGGACAGGGAAGCCTGGCATGCTGCAGTCCATGGGGTCTCAAAGAGTCAGATATGACTGACTGACTGAACAACAGTAATAATTAATAATATAAATATGTTGCATATTCACTAAATACAGGGCTATTTACTGTGTGCCAGACTCTTTCCAAGAACTTAACAAATATTAACTCATTTAATTCAATTCTCCTATCACCCCTAAGAGATAGGCATGATTATTGTCTCCATTTTATAGATGAGGAAATCTAAGCACAGGCCTAAGAGGTTGCATAACATTCCCAAAAATTGAGTGACAGAGCTGTGATTCAAATGCACATGAGTCTGGCTGAAGAGTTTGTGGTATTAAGGCTGTGGGGCTTGTCTGTCACAGGGAGCAGCATCTTAGATGGTTCAAAATATATTTGACTTATGGGTTGAGTTTAAAGACTTGGCTTTCTGAAACTGGAGGTTTGAAGCGGTCCTATATTCTCTGTCTTTTTTGTCCTGTGTTCTCCCCTCCATGCAGCTTATTCCAAGGTGGAAAAGTGATTCCGTGAGCATCAGCTGCAAGCTGCTGGTGGCTACACATGTGGAGCCTTCCCCAGGCTCACTGACTTTTCATTCTCCTTCATATGAGGTTGAGAGTCTGTATCCCCATATTGTGTTGTTTTTGCTCTTCAGTAATATGATTTTTATTGCTAACTGAAAGAATATGCATGCTATGTGCCAAGATGCTTCAGTTGTGCACAACTCTTTGTGACCCTATGAACTGAAGCCCGCTGGGCTCCTCTGTCCATGGGATTCTCCAGGTGAGAATACTAGAGTGGGTTGCCATGCCTTCCTCCAGGGGATCTTCCTGACCCAGGCATCGAAACTGCATCTCTTATGTCTTCTTCATTGGAAGCTGGGTTCTTTACCACCAGCACCACCCGGGAAGCCCCGAAAGAATATGGGATGAGTGAAAACAACCTGGGTTCTACATCTAAGTCTACTCTGTAGATCTACTCTGTACATCTCTACTCTCTACATCTAACTCTACTCTTGGAGAAGACTCTTGAGAGTTCCTTGGACTGCAAGGACATCCAACCAGTTCATCTTAAAGGAAATTAATCCTGGGTGTTCATTGGAAGGACTGATACTGAAGCTGAAACTCCAATACTTTGGCCACCTGATGTGAAGAAGTGACTCATTTGAAAAGACCCTGATGCTGGGAAAGATTGAAGGTGGGAGGAGAATGGGACGACAGAGGATGATATGTTTTGATGGCATCACTGACTCAATGGACATGAGTTGAGTAAGCGCTGGGAGTTGGTGATGGACAGGGAGGCCCGGTGTGCTGCCGTCCATGGGGTCACAAACAGTTGGACACAACTGAGCAACTGAACTGAACTGAATTACTCTACACAAAGAAGAACATACCATGCTAATAAATCTACCATACAAAAATTACATGCACACAAGGCAAAGGATGCTGTTTATAAATCTAACTGAATTAAACTTCACTTTGGTACCTTTCAGGGGTGATAGTTCAGAGACGAGGAGTATACATTTCTGAAATAATATCCTATGGGTCAGCATTGCAGGTGATTGCCCATTTGAGTTCAAAGATGATGACTTATAATAAACTTAGCTGAAATTCTGAAATAGCCACTTAAGACTGCAAATTGTCACGAGTGGGCTGGTTGATATGTGCAGCGATGCTCAATATTTGGAATTATGTATTTTTATTTGGTTTTGTTTACATCTCAGCTGAAGCAGCTTTCTTTGATCCAACCAAGATAGGGTGGTTTTTATTAAAAATTTAACACATATCTCATAGCAATATTTACTTTAATGTGGTAAATCAAGGAATTCTTCTTTTTTTGAATGAGATATGTTGGTAAGATAAACTCAGTGCTATAAGATAAATATTAACTTTATAATGAAAACTGCAGACTGCCTCGTATCTGCAGGCCCCTTGTATCTGTATTTCACTCAGGAGATGGAAGTCGTGCATACTTCTTGCTCTACCTTGTGTGAGAGCATGGGAGGCAATGGTTTAGATTTTAATCCTTAACTAATCTATCCTAGCTCTCTTTATAGTGCCATCTCATCCTGTGTTAGTCAGCTTCTAATTTTAAAAATATTGAATATGTTTACTGTTTAAAAATATTGAATATGCAAAAGATGAGCTGATTCGAGAGTTATAAAAGTACAACTAGGCACTTTTGCCTGCAGTAATCCATGGAGGAAATGCAAACTTAGTAGGCAAAACTCATGGGTAAAAAGGAGGTTTTTGAAAGTTTTGAAGTTAAAAAGAAATCTAGGAACTCTGATGAACATGACCTAAAACATTTCCAATTAGAAAATGTTTGAGTGGAGTTCAAAGGACACTTGTGATCGTTTTGATAAAGTTACTGTTCTAGAAAGAACTGAGATATACTACTTTTCGCCACGGTGATTGTCCATGTATGGGTACCTTCATGCAGTGGCACCAGTCATGAATCCTGTAAGTGACCTATTAATAATGGAGATATGAATGAAATGTGCTGCCTAGAAAATGAGGTTGCCTGGCTCTCATAAAATACCATTTTCTTTTCATAATTTACGGGATGTGTTGTCCAAGGAGATGAAGTATTTCACGTTGGTCAGTTTGGGCTCTGCAGAGGCCTGCTACTATGTGGGATATTTTTAATGGTTGACTGATAAAACATGGTTTCCTGCAACTCAGCCCTTTTTTGATTACAAACATCAAGGCTACAAATACAATTTCTTACTTGGTTTCTTTCTTGAGTAGTTGCAAAGACTATAAGTTAAATAAAGGGACCAAATGATACATTTTTATTGCATGCTATTTAACCTGTGAGAAATTCAGAATTTTACATGGTCCTTGCTCTCAAGAGGCTGATAGTCTCAGAAGCAAAAGATTAATTCACTGTAAAAGCTATGTTAATCAACCAATTGCATTAATTTTTAAAAATGTTGAACTGGTTGTGATTTGTTACACCAGTTCTTTTCTTAAAAGTGAAGTATAGTTGATTTACAATGTTGTGTTGATTTCATGTGTATAGCAAAGTGTGTGTGTGTGTGTATGTGTTTGTGTATGGAATCTAAAAAAAAGATATGAATGAACTTACAAAACAGAAACAGACTCACAGATACATGGAAAACAAATTTATGGTTACCAAAGGAGCAGGGTGGGGGTGGGATAAATCAACAGTTTGAAATTAACAAATACACACTACTATACATTAAAAAATACATAAAAACAACAAGGACCTACTGTATAGTAAAGGCAACTATATCCAATATTTTGTAATAACCTGTAATGGGAAAGAATCTGAGAAGCAATTCCATCAATTTTTATATAGTTAATGCCCACAGGGAATCATATTCAGAATAAATGCATTTCTAATCTTTCCTCAAAACTCATGCATGTTGAGTTACTAGCAGTAAACAAGGGGTGCAAAGAGTGGATTTGAAATACTTTAGCTCATCCAATGTGTACAATAGATGGTAGAAAGTTTCCATCTTTAAACTTGAAAGTTTCCATCTTCTGTATATGTTCAAAGCAGAAGAGAGTGCTCAGACTACATCCATTCTTAGAGATTTGTAAAGTGCTTCACAGAATGAGTCATATAATCAAGTCTGTAAATAATTTGTGTAAAAGAATGTTATAAAATTTTCATTTGATTTCCTACATGTGCATAATCTTGTTCTCTTTCTGATACCTACCACATCCTCTCTGTCCAGGCTGTTTGCTCTTCCTTTTATGACAAGGCAAATATTGGCAACACTTTTTTTGCATTCCCATTCCAAGCCTATAAGTAAGTGTTATGACAAGAATAGTTGGGATCTCAGTCAGACTAAGACAGGGGAGGACACATGTGAGTACAGGGTGTGTTCTCACTGTGTTATTACTGGATTTCCAGTGCGGACAGGAAGTGAAGAGATTTGAACGCACTTTTAAGGCTACAGACTAGTGGCTGGGATAGGGCACACACATGGTGATGTAGATAACCATCCTGCTGCAAATCATCCTTTATTTTATAAAGAAAGGTTTCTGTTTCTCTCTTCCATACCATACCCCAGTTCTTTTTGGGAAAAACCTATTTGTCATTTTGTAGGTAAAAAAAAAAAGCAGGGTCCAATATCAGCAATTTCAAATGGTTCCAATAGAAGATAATACAGTGTCTAAGCTGCAGATGGACAGAATTTTACCCCTCATCTCTGCACCTCCCTTGCTATGTGACCTTGAGCAAGTCTCTTAATATGGAAAAGCCTTATTTTTCACACTTGTAAAATGGGGTAAAACATATACTTCCTCATAGAACTGTTGGGAATATCCGATTATTAATAATGCATAGATATTTGTGCCTAGCGTGTAATAAACACACAGAGATGTCTAAGATATAAATGATGTCTAACTGATGTCTGCTGCTGCTGCTGCTGCTAAGTCGCTTCAGTCGTGTCCGACTCTGTGCGACCCCATAGATGGCAGCCCACCAGGCTCCCCCATTCCTGGGATTAGGACACTTCTTATTTATTACTTCAATTTCTGAGTCTAGCGCCGTTCATGTTTGTACTAGGCACTCAGTAATGTTTGTTCAATTAGAAAACAGCCAGGTTGAAGCCTGTGATTATGGTAAATGCCCATCAAATACTTATTGCATGAGCGAGTGGTTCTTGTCCCAGATCAAATGGCCCAGAGAACCACCTGGGAGTTACTCATCGCAGAGTTAACTCCGAGAATTCTAGCCTGCGGGAGTTCCACTTCAAACAGGGATTCTCATGAAAAGCAAATCAAAAGTGAATTTGAAGGAGAAGCAAAATACATTATTTCTTATTAGGTCTGCTGTTTGATTTTCATTAGGCATCCTGCCTGATTCTTATTAGAGCAGCCCTGATTTCTTTTAGGTCTTGGTCATTTAGGGTCAGTGCTCATGTGCTATATAATGATGTCATTATTTGCCTTTATTACATACATGATGTAGGTAATGATTCAGGGTTTATTCCAGAAAATAATCCTAAGCACCTAATGCTGATTGGTTTAATGATACAAAAACTAATTTGGAAAGAATGGAAGGTTTCCTAGGGCACAGCTGATGATGTGAATGTGAAAAGGCTTCATTTCCCACATTTAAAGAATGGAAACAACATGCAATTATGTGTTCTTCGATGAGGTGTTTTCTTTGAAATGGTAGAACTTGGAAACTCTCCATATGAGAAAGGTGGAAAAATTTAAGTCATTGTGCTGAGGTCAGTTTCCATTTTTTATTTCCTTTATTCTTGTTATATTTATTCTTGGCTAAAAACATATGCTTTCTCATTTTTTCTCTTCTTCTAATATGAAAACCTAATGGGGAGACTGATGAGATTGGCCGAGACTATGAAATTAAAATGAACTTTGTAATTTTGTTTATCAGCTTGGGGTCAATGACATAGAAATTTTGTAAGTTATAAATGTAAATAGGAGCATGAATTCCATGTGTTGAATTCATTCATGCAGAAGGTAGGCCCATTCCCACTCCCTGTCATAGCCCACTTCCTACCAGTTAACAATTAGCTGGTTAAATAAACCACCTTGGGGTTCTTCGTGTCAGTTCTGCTTGGCACCCTGAGGTGCTAATCCAAGCTCTTTAAGAGAGATTTGTGCTTGGATCTGATGCTTGTGATGCATTAAGACAGGTGAGAAACTGGGCATTTTGCTTTTAAAAAATTCTTTTCCTTAGGAAGGGATGGACTAGGAGAGCTGAGAGTGATCCCAGTCACTCACCATAGACATATTTTAAGTACCAACTTCACTGATTTGAGTTTTTAAACTGGCTTTCGTTAGGTGAGTAAATGACCACTATTTCTGTTATTTGATTTTTGAAATCGCCCTTATCTCACAATGCCTGATTTCTATCTGCCCACTTGGGATTTCTCTGATGGCTCAGACAGTAAAGAATCTGCCTAAAATGTAGGACACCTGGGTTCGATTCCTGGATCAGGAAGATCCCCTGGAGAAGGAAATGGTTACCCCCTCTGGTGTTCTTGCCTAGAGAAATCTGTGGACAGAGGAGCCTGGTGGGCTACAGTCCATGGGGTCCCAGAGTCAGTCGCAATGAACAACTAACACTCACTTTCTATCCACCCACTTACCAGTTGTTTGCAGTTACATACTCTTGTCTATTTTACTGGGTGTTGTTTTATTCTCACCATTTCTTTGGTTTTACCAATTTCTTGACTTTTTTTCCCCATGGCTGTTTTCCCCATTAAGGTTATTTTTATATCTGGAGGAGAAGATTGTAAATATGATATTAAACATAAAGAGTTCAGTTTCTCCTGTTCACTTTTTTCCTTCTCTGAAGAGGCCCTGTTAACATCTCTCCTGTCATTTATCAGACAGCAAAGTGGCCTGTTTCCAAACTTTATAAATTCCCTTCTCATTGGACTTTAAGCTTGGTATTCTGTTACCTAATATCCATAATATCTCTATTTGTTGTTGTCAAAAGGAGTCCTTCCCAATTTGTATATTTGTTTTTCAGTGTTTGGGGACAGCAAGAGAGCAACATGAGTCCAAGAAAGAGAAAAGAGGACAGAATCAAGGGAGTTGAGTTCAAGCTTTGACCTTGCTGGTTTGTTGAATGCCTTTGCGCCAGTCCTGACCACTCTCAGCTTATAGTCCTGACATGTAAAATAAGTGGCTTAAAATGGAACTTCCAAGGTCATTTCTAGTGGGGACTGGGTCATTTCCTCATCTGTGAAATGATCATACCATTAACACCTGCCTTGTAGAGTATAGACTTGGGATTAAATCAAATTTTTGAGTGTGTATGTTTTACATGGTCTCTATCATTGAGTAGGAGCTCAGAAAGTCAGTAACAGCAAACCCTGCAATAGTACTAATTAGATACATTCCACTGTCCAGCCCTGTTCTCAACTAAAGTTTCTTTTTCTTCTGTGGGACATTGTGAGCTTTGTTACTTACAGAGTAAGTAACTTGGATGGAAGAGAGTTCTCAGGGTGGTCGCCAGGAAGCTAGGTTTCTGGGTCCTCAGTATTCTTATAGCCCATTCACCTAGGATCAGATCATCAGAATGAAGCTGGAGTCCTGAAATCAGTGTCACCTGTCTTGGGAGTTCCAACCAGTTGGAGTACGTAGAATCGATGTGTAAAACAAGGTGGTCAACCCCTCCCAGACAGCAGCAAACAGCAGCTAGCATGAAGCCAGATTTGAATTATGTGGCCAAAGTCTACAACAGCCCCTTTAGTTGTGCAGCTCATCCAAGTTACCTGGCTCATTTTGTAAGAACAAGACACTGCATTTTATACATTTCCAGTTTTTAGACCCCATTCATGATATTTAGTTCATTTGTGGGTGAAGTATATCTGTTAACAGAGAGAGCTTTACATATTCTACAAATCCAAGGCCCTAAGTATAGACAACCTTTCTTACAGTTTCATGCCTCATTTCTTCGACTTAGAATCATTCAAGGCTATTTTGGTTCCAAGTAATAGAAGTCTAACTCAAACTAGCTTAAACCTCAACGAAGATTTATTAGCTCAAATACTTGAAAAGTCAGGCCTAGTTGCATCCAGGTATTCAAAAGTCATTTAGGACTTGCTCTTTTCTCTCATTCTCTGTCACATCTCCTGTCAAAACTTTTCTATTCTCTGTTAAAGTCTCAGACAGTTACTTGCCTTGTGGTGGCATAAGTAAACCCAGCCCTTCATTCTACCAGCTTTAAATCTGGCAGATATAGAACCTTTCTTCCATAATTGTTTCTCATTGGGCTGATTCTGGTCACATAATTTTTCCCCATCCAATTGGTTTGTCCAGCTGGATGGAAGTTATTGAATACTCCAGTGATTGCCCCACTACTGGTTTGGGGTCAGCCCTATATGAATCAAATGGGTTAAGGCAGAGACAGTCTGGTATTCCCAAAGAAAACAGGATTCCTTTACCACAGTCCTTTGTTGAACAGGTAAACCTGTTCAACAGGAATGGAAACCATCACAGATCTCTTTCCTGGAATTTGGCACTTAAAATAAGAAACAGACTCACAGACATAGACATAGAAAACAAACTTATGGTTACCAAAGGGAAGAGGTGGTAGGGGGATAAATTGGAAGTTTGGGATTGACATATTTACATTACTACATTTAAAATAGAAAAGCAACAAAGATCTACTGTATAGCACAGGGAACTCTGCCATATTTTCTATAATAATCTAAATGGGAAAAGAATTTGAAAAAGAATAGATACATATATACGTATAACTGAATCACTCTGCTGTATACCTAAAATTAATGCAACATTGTGAATCAACTATAGACCAATATAAAATACAAATTTAAAAAAGTAGAGAAAGCTAAAACATAAAAATTAAAAAAATGAAAGAAAAATACTTTAAATTGTTCAGCTGAATATTTAGAATAAATCTGAATAGTTTCTACGCTGAATGCCCCACAAATGTCAGCTTTTAAAGTGATAACTAGAAACATGGAAACATGCTAGTTGTATAATGACAGGTAGAAAAATATGAAACACAGATTTTATGTTCACAATTGTCACAGTTACACAGATCAAGTCTGGAAGGGAAGTTTAAAATAGGAAAATAGTTATTTTAGTATGAAAATGTTTAGTGTTTTCCCTTAAAAAAAATACCTTTACTTAAGTTTCTGAAAAGAAACAAGAAAGCAAAGTGAATGAATGAAAGTTGACCTCATTAGACAGAATGTGTGCAGTTTGTCTTGACATCATGACAATTGCCTTTAGCCTATTTGTAGTAGCTTCGAGAGAGAGTCTTGTGTCCTTCATAGCGTAGTGTCTGGGTCAAGCATTCCACTTTCTCACTGAAGACTAGCCCTGCACTCACTGATTTTATACATTACCAAGATATTACACTTTTATTCAATCTTACTAGATATTAATCCTTCACATTTTCTCACCTTGACATCCTTCACTTTGATTTCTGCTTTCTCCATAGCATAGAATTAAATAATCCAATCTCTCCCCCCATCTTCACTTCAAGGTTTTACCAGTCAGTTATGAGATCAGGGACTGTTGGGGATAGGATCAGAATGACACCCAAGCAATACAACCAGGTTCCTGAGTTCTCTGCAATTTTCCATTCTGACTTAAGAATCTTGAAACTTGAGGGATTTCCCTGGGGGTCCAGCACTTAAAAATCCTCCTTCCAATGCATGATACGAGGGTTCAATTCCTGGTTGGGAAACTAAGATCCCACACAACATAGGGCAACTAAATTCACATGTTGCAACTAAAGAGCCTGTGAACCACAGCTACAGAAAGCCCATGCACCTCACCAAAGTCCCAGGACAGCCAAAAGAAAATAAAAGAGCCTCGAGACTTGAAAGCCTGCCTATCAGTATTCTTTGATCACTTGCCTATTTATTTTTATTTTGGGTTTCTGATATTCCCCATTTTAAAGAAAGGACAAGTCAACTGACTTAATGAGTAAGACGTTCCAGCATACAGAAATTAAATCTCTAGGATTTTTTTCTTTACTTTCAAAGTAATTTTGTGATCTATGCTTTTTCTTTCTGTTCTGAGTGTATTGTTATTACTTATGGAAGAATTCTCATAATTTGTTGTTATTTGCTGTTTCTATATTATGAAAGTGAAAGTGTTAGTCACTCAGTCATGTCCAACTCTTTGTAACCCCATGGACTATAGCCCCCCAGGCTCCTCTGTCCGTGGGGATTCTCTAGGCAAGAATACTGGAGTGGGTTGCCATTTAACCCTCCAGGGGATTTTCCTGACCCAGGGATCAAACCTAGGTCTCCTGCATTGCAGGCAGATTCTTTATCTTCTGAGCCACCAGAGATAATCTATATTATAATCTTCCTTTTGAATCTTAGTATTGTTTACCCATCGTTACTCTCATGAATTCCTCTGGACCTTCATCTATCTTCAAAATCTATCTTTGAGTGTATAGGTGTTACTTTGCTATTTTAAAACTGGGCCCCACTACTTTCCCAGGTGTCTAACTGTAACCTGGTCACTTATTGAACTGAGTATTTGTTTTCTCAGCAGTAAAAATGGGGATGATTATGTCTACTTTTCTTGATTGTAGAGGGTATTGAGTGAAAAATATTAGATTGATAAGAGGAAACTGACTATATTTGACCTACGAAAGTGGTCATTTCAGGTGGCTAGTATTTATAAAGTCTAAGCACAGTACAGTAGGTCCTGGTCCCATAAATAGTGTTTATCGCAGTGATGGGGTAGAGGGCACAGAAAGTTTAGGAAAATAAGAGGTTTGGTTTGCAGTTCTGATACACAAAGCCTCTGTGTCATTCAATCCAAGTTAAATGGAAGAGTTTGCCCTGGCTCTGGGCCAGACTGAGGCAACATCCAATGGTAAGCAACTCTTAGCAAGTTGGAGGGCAATGGTGGATCCTGTAAAGAGAAAAGATACATGCAGCCTTGGATGAAAACCTTGAGTGGTAGATGAGAGCCTCCAATGAGATACAACTTATCATACCTAAAGCCACAGAGTTCTCTAAAATGTTCTCACTCCAGCAATATCAGGTGTTTTAGGATCCATCTATGGTATTTACATGAAAACACAAGGGGATGTTAATTCTGGTACTAAAAAGTTTCATTAGATTGAAATAAAATGGAAATGGCAAATGAAATACAATTAGTAACTCTGTGTGGTTCAGAGAGAAAGTCTGTGCTTCCATGTTGAGCATTTGTAAACAGAAAGACTGAGACCTCTTCAGTGTTAACATGTCAGCATCAAGGTGGACATGTGAGCTGTCCAGCATGAGATGAAGAACGGACACTCTTTTGTCATTTAATACAGTGATGAGTGTCAATGATCAAAAGCTAGAGGTAAGAGTTATGATGGCAAGATTGAGTAAAACCATGTAAGCAATCAGCACTGACAGTCTTAGTTACAGAGATATATTTGGATATAGGCTCAGCCACACAGGAGAAAACGGGATGGATGGTGGACATGGAGGAGGAATGGAGGTGATGGAAACCAAAAAAATCCCTTTTCTTACCACCTTTCTTATCCACAAGCTTTCTCAAGGAAAGTCTTTAAAAATGGAAGAAGGAGGATCCAAAGAAAAATATCCTCTTCCTCTCTCTTAAACCTTTGGTTTGCCTCCTTCTGTTCAGTAAAGAACTTTTTCACCAGTACTTCATTTGATCCACAAAACAATCCAAAAACAGAGACTTAATGAGAGTCTTGATTTCATGTGACAGTTGAAGTAACTAAGCCTCATCAAAATTCAGTGATTTACCTGAGGTTGATCTTAGATTGTAAGTTGGGTTTTCCATCTCCCAATACGTTTTTGTTTTCACTAAGGCATTTTATTCTCATGCATTATTTGATGTTGAACTAGTCTTTTTGCTACATAACAAAAAGTATAATATAGTATACTAGACTATACTATATATAGGAGAAGGCAATGGCAAGCCACTCCAGTACTCCTGCCTAGAAAATCCCATGGATAGAGGAGCCTGGTAGGCTGTAGTCCATGGGATCGCTAAGAGTCGGACACGACTGAGTGACTTCACTTTCACTTTTCACTTCCATGCATTGGAGGAGGAAATGACAACCCACCCACTCCAGTGTTCTTGCCTGGAGAATCCCAGGGATGGGGAAGCATGGTGGGCTGCTGTCTGTGGGGTCGCACAGAGTCGGACACGACTGAAGTGACTTAGCAGCAGCAGCAGCAGGCTATACTATACACATCTAGTATAATGTCTATTATTCAACATTAATAGATATTTGCTAGTAGTGTCTATTCAAAGGAAATTTGGAATCTGGGCATTGGAGCAGTATTGGATTAGAAATCAAACAATATATGTCTAATTAATTCAATGAATACTTGATTAATATTTGGCAGTTGCATTTTCATTACAATGTAATTGATTAGAATTTCTAGATAAACAACTTCATGCAGTTGCCGTGAGAATTAAATGTGATAATGTATGTGAAAGTGTCTACCACGGTGACTGGCAGTTAGGAGAGACTCAATTAGTTGAAAATGAATCTTATCAAGGCTCATTTTCATGAAAATTTCTTTGAGGTAAAACTTTACTCTTTGGTAAGGAATGAACAATGGAGAAGAGCCATAGAATGCTACCAATAATAACTAACTTCTGAAAAGCAAAGCTCAGGGTTTCAGTTTGGAATCTCTCCCTGCATATCTTGTCATCATCTCAAAACTGCTACCTTGAAAAAGTAATTTCTAATCCTCCCATGTGAAATATCAATAACCTCAGATATGCAGATGACACCACCTTTATGAAAGAAAGTGAAGAACTACAGCCTCTTGATGAAAGTGAAAGAGGAAAGTGAAAAAGTTGGCTTAAAGCTCAACATTCAGAAGACTAAGATCATGGCATCCACTCCCATCACTTCATGGCAAATAGATGGGGAAACAGCAGTAGACTTTATTTTTTGGGCTCCAAAATCATTGCAGATGGTGACTGCAGCCATGAAATTAAAAGATGGTTGCTCCTTGGAAGAAAAGTTATGACCAACCTAGACAGCATATTAAAAAACAGGGATATTACTTTGCCAACAAATCTCCGTTTAGTCAAGGCTATGGTTTTTCCAGTAGCCATGTATGGATGTGAGAGTTGGACTATAAAGAAAGCTGAGTGTTGAAGAAATTATTCTTTTGAACTGTGATGTTGGAGAAGACTCTTGAGCGTCCCTTGGACTGCAAGGAGATCCAACCAGTCCATCCTAAAGGAAATCAGTCCTGAATATTCATTGGAAGGACTGATGCTGAAGCTGAAGCTCCAATATTTTGGCCACCTGATGCGAAGAACTGACTCATTTGAAAAGACCTTGATGCTGGGAAAGATTGAAGGCAGGAGGAGAAGGGGACAACAGAGGATGAGATCGTTAGATGGCATCACCGACTCAATGGACGTGAGTTTGAGCAAACTCCGGAGTTGGTGATGGACAAGGAGGCCTGGTGTGCTGCAGCCCATAGGGTCACAAAGAGTTGGACATGACTGAGTGACTGAACTGAACTGAATCCTCCCATGTACGTTTTCCTCTCATTCTTTTCTTTTTCTAACAGAGTCAATCAGGTTTCAAGTCATGAATTCTGTCTTCCTTTCAAATACCAGTGGCCAAATTCTTTTAAATCCTCCTCTGAAAGATTCCATTTTAGTTATCTTCCCTCCATTTCTTCTACTACTGATCTCTCCAGGTTTTTGTCAACTAGTAAGTGAATTACTCCCTCTGCAAAAGTCTTCATCTTCTTGATCTTTCTTGTCCATGTTGGAGACTTTCTTGGACCAATTTTCCTAAATTCCCACTTTTATTATAATAATCTTGTGATTAAAGAAATTTCCAGCCTTCTGAAACTATTATATATAGAATGGGTAAACAAGAAGTTCCTATTGTGTAGCACAAGGAACTATATTCAATATCCTGGATAAACCATAGTGGAAAAGAGAAAAAAAAATTCTGGCTTCCCAGTGTCTCATGCACCAAGTCTAATATCCTGTTGGTTTTCAATTACTTTTATAATCTGATCTCTTCCAATTTTTCTAAACACAATATCAAGTCACATATCATCTAGAAGTTTGAAAATCCAGCCTTACATTTGGTTTCTTTTTTTCCTTTTTCTTCTGTGTTTATTATCAATTACTTAATGCTGTTCTATACTATTTAAGTGGAGGAGGGCATGGCAACCTACTCCAGTATTCTTGCCTGGAGAATTCCATGGACAGAGAAGCCTGGCAGGCTACAAGTCCTAGGGTGACACAGAGTTGGATATGACTGAAGTGACTTACCATGAAGGTATACTATTTAGGAACTGCTTCTACTTTCCTGGCTTTATTAAGACATAACTGACAAATAAATATTGTATGTATTTAAGATGTATAACTTGGTATCCTGGTAATGAAATAATGACCACAATCCAGTGAATTAACACATTCATTATCTCACATAGTTACTATTTTCTTTTCTTTTTCTGGATAAGAATACATAATATTGATATTTAACCCTCTTCGTAGATTTCAATATGGTTTTACTAATATACTCACCTTGTTCTAGGTAGATCTCCAGAATTTACTCATCTTGCACATCTGAATGTTTGTACTTTTTGACCAGAGTCTCTGCATTTCTCCCTCCCCACAACCCTCAGCAACCAGCATTCTGCTGTCTGCTTCTATGAGTTTAAATACTTTAGATTTCAAATGTGAGGGAGATAATACAATATTTGTCTGTGTCTGGCTTATTTAATTATGGAAGTGTGTAACTTACTCAGTCATGTCTGACTTTTTGACTCCATGGACTGTAGCCTGCCAGGCTCCTCTGTCCATGGAATTCTCCAGGTAAGGATGCTGGAGTGGGTTGCCATTCCCTTCTTCAGGGGATCTTCCTGACCCAGGGATTGAACCTGGATCTCTTGCATTGCAGGCAGATTCTTTACCATCTGAACCACCAAGGAAGCCCATATTTAATTACACATCAGTATAATGTCCTCCAAGTTGATCCATCTTATTGTAAATGGCAAGATTTCCTACTTTTTTAAGGCTGAATAATATTCCATTGTGTATTACAATTTCTTTATTTTTTCGTCTATTGACAGACACTTATGTTGTTTTTGCTTCTTGACTACTGTGAATAATGCTGCAATTAACACGGGAGTGCAGATATCTCTTTGAGATACTGAATTGTTTCCTTCAAATATATTCCTGGAAGGGGTATTGCTGGATGATATACTAGTTCTATTTTCAATTTTTAAGGATCTCCTTTACTGTTTTCCATAATGGCTCTAACCAATTCACATTTCCACCAATGTGTACAGGGTTCCCTTTTTTCCACATCATTATCAACACATTGTCTTTTGTCTTTTTGATAATAGTCACAACAACAACTTCTTTTATTTGTTTGCTTTCTATCTCAGTTCTTAGTTACCATTAAGATAAGAGTTCCTATGCTGTACTTATGTGTTTCTAACAGAATCTAAACTAATTCCAAAAATATTGTAGTAGCTCAATAGATATTTATTGAATTGAAATGGATTGAAGTAGAATCTACCCATAGAATTTTGTTTTAAGGTATTTATGAAAGGCTTGCACAGAGCTGTCATCAAATGGAGGCAAAAAATTGCTTGTCACATAATTTGCATATAATTTTAAATTATGACCTTATATGACTTAAACTTTTTTAAGCTTTCCAGTTTGTGTGTGTGTGCTTTAATTGAAATATATTCTGAATAATATCTATGCATTAGCAATTCTGTAAGTTTTATGGTTATGGGAAATATACAATCTTTTGAGAATTAGAGATACCTCAAGGGCATAATTTCATATACATGTGTTTTGGGTTTAAAATGAAAAAAGAATGCCAATATTCACCAATATTTTAAAAGAAATGTGTCCCAAATAATCAAAGATCCTGTGACGTTGGGAGGCAGGTAAGTTTTGGCATAAGCTGTGTAAAAACCTTATCATGGTATGAGTTTTTGGTTAAATTTCTGTCATTGGTCCTTTTCATGAATATTTATTTAAATCTCAATGGAAATCATTGCTCATCTGAAAGGGAGTTAACAATACTTAATAGCCTCTTCTGATTTGATTGATGTTTTTGTCATTTTCCTTGAAGTAAATAGGTTCCATTAGCATACCAAATATGTTATCTGTCCTTTTACCTCTACAGGCACTTAACTGACCACTCACTTAAGATTTAAATATCCCACCTAGGATTTCGTTGTCAGTTCAGGGTCAATGTTTCTAGGGAGAAAAGGAAAGAGCTTTATTTAACTAGTGAGTAGTTCAAAAATGTAGGGAAAATAGTTTTCTTGCTAATAAAATCCACTCCAGTTAGATCAGCTATTTACCCTACCATCAAAGTGTGTAAAATATAAAACTAGTTGAGATTATTGAAATCAGTGTGTATTGAGCAAAAAATTAAAAAAAATACTGGGGATGGTTGGGAATGTGGTTAAAACATTCAATAGTCTTGAATAAAAGAGATAAAAGTAATTCTTGAAAATAAGGCATGGCATCTGGAGATCAATAAATCTGAGCAACAGACCAATTCATACATATTCTCTCAGAGAGTAAATGAATCCCAGAGAGACGTGTGTGGAGTTGTGGTTAACTTTTCAGACCACTAGCAGTCAGGGTTAATTAAAGGGTCTGAGTGGCCTGGAAGAGGTCACTCTTGGGACACTCCTAACTTTTCTAAGGCACTTGGGTACTGTTCAGACGTGCTCATGGTCAATAAGAAACCCAAAGTGCTCTACACCCAGAAATTCACTCCTCCCAGCACAAATTCCTTTTTGATTAAATTTCATGGAGACTCTGCGTATATTTGCTCTAATCACATATAACAGTCCACGAACACAGAGATCAAGAAGGGGATGTGTGATGGGAGATCAGGGGCAGACCAAGTGGCCCAATACAGCCGTGGTAGAATGAATGGGCTTTGGAAGAATCTGATGCTTTCAGGTGTGGAGAAACAACTAAGTTCACTTGTTTGACCAATTGTTTACAAAAATGTTCCTTAAAGATGCCAATTTTTTTAAAAGCAACTTTATTAATAATAGCAAAAATGTAAAAAAAAAAAACCCACAATCCAAATGTCCATCAACAGGAAAGTGAATAAACTGTGGGTTAGTCATGCAATGTAATACTACCTAGCAATAAAAAGGGGGAAACTTCATATCTCATAGTTATATAATGAGAGAAAGAATATAAACTATAAGATTCTGTTTACATTAAATAATAAAACTGACAAAACTAGACCCCAGTATTTAGCAAAGTGTCCTTAGGTCATAAAATTATACAGGAATGCAAGGAAACAATTACCACAAATGGCAGGAGAGTGGTTACCTTTAAGGAAGGTCAAGTGAGTGAAAGTCACTCAGTCATTTCCAACTCTTTGTGACTCCATGGCCTATACAGCCCATGGAGTTTTCCAGGCCAGAATACTGGAGTGGGTAGTCTTTTCCTTATCCAGGGGATCTTCCCAACCCAGGGATTGAACCAAGGTCTCCCGCATTGCAGGTGGATTCTTTACCAGCTGAGCTATCAGGGAAGCCCAAGGAAGGTTAGGGATTATTTATTTGAAGGGGCACAAAAGGAGGTCCTGGGGTTCCAACAGCATCCTTTTTTTCTTAATGTATATATTTTAGTGAAATATAGTTAACTTCTAATATTTAGGTACACCACAAGTTGATTCATATACATATGTGTATATATACATATACATACAGAATGTGGTCCACTGGAGAAGGGAAAGGCAAACCACTTCTGTATCTTGCTTTGAGAACGCATGAACAGTATGAAAAGGCAAAAAGATAGGACACTGAAAGATGAATGCCCCAGGTTGTAAGTACCCAATATGCTACTGGAGATCAGTGGAGAAATAACTCCCCAAAGAATGAAGGGATGGAGCCAAAGCAAAAACAACACCTAGTTGTGGATATGACTGGTGATAGAAGCAAGGTCTGATGCTATAAACAGCAATATCGCATAGAAACTTGGGATGTTAGGTCCATGAATTAAGGCAAATTGGAAGTGATCAAACAGGAGATGGCAAGAGTGAACGTCAACATTCTAGGAATCAGCTAATAAGATGAACTAGAATGGGTGAATTTAACTCAGATGACCATTATATCTACTACTGTGGGCAGGAATCCCTTAGAAGAAATGGAGTAGCCATCAAAGAGTCTGAAATGCAGTACTTGGATGCAATCTCAAAAACGACAGAATGATCTCTGTTCATTTCCAAGGCAAACCATTCAATATCACAGTAATCCAAGTCTATGCCCTGACCAGCAACACTGAAGAAGCTGAAGCTGAACCATTCTATGAAGATTTACAAGACATTCTAGAACTAACACCCAAAAAAGATGTCCTTTTCATTATAGAGGACTGGAATGCAAAAGTAGGAAGTCAAGAAACACCTGTAGTAACAGGCAAATTTGGCCTTGGAGTACAGAATGAAGCAGGGCAAAGGCTAACAGAGTTTTGCCAAGAGAATGCACTGGTCATAGCAAACACCCTCTTCCAACAACACAAGAGAAGACTCTGCACGTGGAAATCATCAGATGGTCAACACAGAACAGATTGACTATATTCTTTGTGCAGAATTTATGCAAAGATAGAGAAGCTCGATACAGACAGCAAAAATAAGACTGGGAGCTGAACTCCTTATTGCCAAATTCAGACTGAAATTGAAGAAAGTAGGGAAAACCACGAGACCATTCAGGTATGACCTAAATCAAATCCCTTATGATTATACAGTGGAAGTGAGAAATAGATTTAAGGGATTAGATCTGATAGATAGAGTGCGTGATGAACTATGGATGGAGGTTCGTGAGATTGTACAGGAGACAGGGATCAAGACCATCCTCAAGAAAAAGAAATGCAAAAAACCAAAATGGCTATCTGTGGAGGCCTTACAAATAGCTGTGAAAAGAAGAGAAGCAAAAAGCAAAGGAGAAAAGGAAATATATACCCATTTGAACGCATAGTTCCAAAGAATAGCAAGGAGAGATAAGAAAGCCTTCCTCAGTGATCTATGCCAAGAAATAGAGGAAAACAATAGAATAGGAAAGACTAGAGATCTCTTCAAGAAAATTAGAGATACCAAGGGAACATTTAAGGCAAAGATGGGCTCAATAAAGGACAGACATGGTAGGTACCTAACAGAAGCAGAAGATATTAAGGCAAGAATACACAGAAGAACTATACAAAAAATATCTTCATGACCCAGATAATCATGATGGTGTGATCACTCATCTAGAGCCAGACATCCTGGAATGTGAAGTCAAGTGAGCCTTAGAAAGCATCACTATGAACCAAGTTAGTGGAGGTGATGGAATTCCAGCTGAGCTATTTCAAATCCTAAAAGATGATGCTGTGAAAGTGCTGCACTCAATATGCCAACAAATTTGGAAACCTCAGCAGTGGCCACAGGACTGGAAAAGGTCAGTTTTCATTCCAATACCAAAGAAGGGCAATGCCAAAGAATGCTCAAACTACTGCATAATTGCTCTCATCTCACACACTAGTAAAGTAATGCTCAAAATCCTCCAAGCCAGGCTTCAGCAATATGTGAACCGTGAACTTTGAGATGTCCAAGCTGGTTTTAGAAAAGGCAGAGGAACCAGAGATCAAATTGCCAACATTCGCTGGATCATCGAAAAACCAAGAGAGTTCCAGAAAGACATCTATTTCTGCTTTATTGACTATGCCAAAGCCTTTGACTGTGTGGATCACAATAAACTGTGGAAAATTCTGAAAGAGAGGGAAATTCTTGACCACCTGACTTGCCTCTTGAGAAACCTGTATGCAGGTCAGGAAGCAACAGTTAGAACTGGACATGGAACAACAGACTGGTTCCAAATAGGAAAAGGAGTACATCAAGGCTGTATATTGTCACCCTGCTTATTTAACTTCTATGCAGAGTACATCATGAGCTATGGTGAGCTGGAAGAAGCACAAGCTGGAATCAAGATTGCTGGAAGTATCAATAACCTCAGATATGCAGATGACACCGCCCTTATGGCAGAAAGTGAAGAAGAACTAAAGAGCTTCTTGATGAAAGTGAAAGAGGAGAGTGAAAACGTTGGCTTAAACTCAACATTCAGGAAACTAAGATCATGGCATCCAGTCCCATTACTTCATGGCAAATAGATGGGGAAACAGTGGAAACATTGTCAGACTTTATATTTCTGGGCTCCAAAATCACTGCAGAATGTGATTGGAGCCATGAAAATAAAAGACACTGAGTACTTGGAAGGAAAGTTATGACCAACCTAAACAGCATATTAAAAAGCAGAGACATTACTTTGCCAACAAAGATCCATCTAGTCAAAGCTATGGTTTTTTCCAGTAGTCATGTATAGATGTCAGAGTTGGACTATAAAGAAGGCTGAGCACTGAAGAATTGACGTTTTTGAACTGTGGTGTTGGAGAAGACTTTTGAGAGTCCCTTGGACTGCAAGGAGATCCAGCCAGTTCATCCTAAAGGAGATCAGTCCTGGGTGTGAAACTCCAATACTTTGGCCACCTGATGTGAAGAACTGACTCATTTGAAAAGATCCTGATGCTGGGATAGACTGAGGGCAGGAGCACAAGGGGATGACAGAGGATGAGATGGTTGGATGGCATCACCGGCTTGATGGACATGAGTTTGGGAAAACTCCGGGAGTTGGTGATGGACAGGGAGGCCTGG
>SJYQ01001904.1:1568937-1609448 GCA_006410935.1 Redunca redunca | reverse complement strand
TTTCAGAAACATTTGAGAATAAATTGTGAGGATAATTCCTTGTTCCCCCTAACTGCTTCAGTATGTGTTTTCTAAAAATGAGGACATTTTCTTTCATAATCACAGTACACAATAAGGAATTAACAGTTAATATAGTACCATTATCCAATTTACAGAGCTATTCAAATCTCACCAGTTGCTCTCTAATATCTGAGATTTACTTCTATCAAAAAGTCAACAATTTTAGAAATATGCACCAGAACACATCTGATTCCTAGGAGTCAGAGAAAATGGAAAGGAAAAATAATAAAAACAAAGTATGTTAGTTTTACTTTCGGAATAAAAGCTCTTTCTCTTTTTTAAAAAAACATTCCTTCTGAAAATACTGTGTCCATCTTTCCATAAATTGTCATCTCTGAAGAAGTGATGACTATTTATCTACTAGTTCATTCCTCATGAATTCAGTAAAATTCAGTGAATTTATTGAATTGTCACTATATGTCAGTACTTTGCTTATGTGGTAAGAAAACTGAAATTATGGTTTTAGCCTGAAAGGAGCTCTGAGTACTGTTGGGAAGATACTCTTTTCAATATGGATAAATAATTGACTCAATAACACATGAAGAGGAGAGAGGAAAAGTTAAAACAAAGTCTCTCCTTCACATGATTTTAGATACAAAAGGGGAAATATAATTTCATGAGTTGTGTTGCCAAGGCTTGGGACATAGGTGAAGGACTGTTTGTTTGCCTGGCTTAAAGAAAACATATTCTTAAGTCCCATAAATCCAGATATGTAGTAATAACTCACTTTCTATTTCTCTATTATTGGGAATCATGTGCTTATCTGAATCAATAGATTCAGATTTTTTATTTTTGAAATTTGGATAAATATTATTTTAAAGGTTATAGCATAAGAAACATAGAATGGAAATTTTTCTATAAAATCTCACATTCTTCTTTATTGTTGAAACTAAGATAATCATTTGTTCTAATTTGATTTCCTTAGTCCTTATATTTATTTAGATAGAATATAATAGAAAAGGAGAAATATACAAAATAATTTTGAGATATATGCATTTCCAGTACATACATATGGTGGGAAATAGTATATTCTAATGTAGTCATTTTTTACAATGACTTAGCAAGATATATATATGCTAAAATAAATATTGAAGCACAAAAAGCGCTAAAACCAAATTCAATTAACTTGTTAATGCTGGTGGTGGGTGATTTTACATTTTTTGTAATAGTAGACAAGGGATTATATAAAAGTAGGCATCTTTATCAGATCTGAGAGACATATGATTATTTTTCAAGGATGAAGTTTATTTCCACTGGGACCAGGGTCTATAAGAGCAATGGTACACAGCAAGTCACACACACATGGACAGTGCAGTGAATAAATAAAAAGGAAATACCCAGATATCATTTAAGCCTAGAATACTGCATTAGATATTAGGTACCTCAGAACCAATAATTTGAAGAAAAATTGGAGCAAGGCCAGGAGAAAGCAATTGCAATGATTAAGAGAAGGAAGGGATTAATTTATAAGAAAAGATTTAAGTAGACAAATATATAGCTAGGCAAGTAATGACTACATGGTATATTATAAGATTCTACAAATATTTGCAAGTTAAAGAGGTAGGAGTAGAATTATTTAAAATGATATAAAAGAATAAGTTACCAGGAGTAATTTAGTCAGAAGAACTCTTTGACATTGAAAATCATTAGTTTTTGGAAAACTCTTCTAATAGGAAGTTAAAGGTACTTATTCTTTCTGAAGATTTGAAATGAGATGGGAAATGATTCTTGATTGTGAGTAGTGGTTTTATGGTAAGTGGAAAGACTGATCAAATCATTCAAATCCATCCTTTTTCATGAACAAAAGCATCAAAGATACTAAATCTAAGATTGGTTAACATAGTGTCTGCCAATTACTCAAGAGTTCATGTTAATTGCTAATGCCCAATAACACTTTTAAATAATGCTACATAATTAAACTCCCCATTATATGCAACTTCAACAAATTATTATTTTTATTTGAGGGGTAATAATTGGTTTGAGGCTTCATATTTTCATTGCAAACAGAGCTTATCAGTGTTGGGCAACCATTATGACCTCATAGACACTTATTAAGTGAAAGCCATATTTACTTTGTAAGCAGGGTGTTTATATTTGAATTGATTCCAGAAAAAAAAAAATTGAGATGTTTACTTGTTCCGCTTCTGATCTGGAAGATTTGTTTACCTGTATAAAAAGACGTTTCCACTGCTTCATGCCCCACCAAGTTGGCTGTCAAATAAAAAGGTCTATTTGAGCTATTCTATCACTTCAGTTCCTATTTCTGTCTTGGTTTAGACCCTTTTCACTTCCCAGGAGTTCAGTGCAAGAGCTCACAGTCTCTATTGTCATCGTGATCCATTTTCTACTACTCCTCTACCTTGCAGCCAGAGACACCTTTCTAATGCAAATATGATAGTGTCCTGTTGGCTCACAAATACTCCGTGGATCACAATTACCTACAGGAGTATGTTTAAACCATTATTCAGGTCCTTCCAGGATCTGTTCTTGATTTACTTTTTTCAGCCTCATCTCTAGTTCCCTCCTGGGTTTCAGGTCCCAGAGCCAGCACAGTTTTTCTCACCCCACCTCTGCTCATGCTGACCTTTTTGCCTAAATCCTTCTCACCCTCCATAGTTCTACTCAGATCCATTCAAGAGAAACTTTGTATGAGCATAGTTTTTAAACTTTTTGCATTTCTGGTAGCATTTGTGTTGCTTACATGACTCAAATTAGTTTTGTGTCTCCTTTTCCCCTGATGTTACATTTTTTTGAGAACAAAATTGGGATCTTATTCACCCCACACACCTGAATATGTGGCCTTGTACATTGTAGGTTGGTGATGGACAGGGAGGCCTGGCATGCTGCAATTCATGGAGTCGCAGAGTCGGACACGACTGAAGTGACTGAACTGAACTGAATACATTTTTATGGAATGACAGAATGCTCACCATCTTCCTGTGGAAGAGATCCCAGAAATGAGGGCAAAACAGGTGAGTTTTTCCAACTATATTGGATTCTCCTAAACTCTTTAATAGGGTAAGGTATAATACACAATTATTTTTAGGTTTCCTTAGGCAGCTTTAAGATGGGACTCAATTTAAGCAACATAAATGTGTAAGAGTCTATGACACACTTCGTCCAGTATTCTGACTCTTGAGCTGCGTGCTTTTCTTTTCAGCCATTATCTCCACCAGATGTATTATACAATTATTTAATCAGTTATGAGTTCTTTTCTATCCTTGCATTCTGGACTGTGAGCATCATGGAAATAGTGTTTTCTTTTTGTTCATTTTTTTATCCCCACTGCTTTCAGCAATGCTTGACAAAGAGCATTTAAGTACTTTTGAAAAAGTAAATGGTCTTACATTGTATCATTTATGTTATTAAAAGAGCTACTTTTTTTTGTTACTGTCAAGTTTTGGACAATTACATTTAATGTTTTATAAAGCACAAAGCTTTGAGTCATCCAGAAAACTCAAACTGATTCCTCACAATTTTTATTTTTATGGAGGAAGTGGTTGACCACTGTCCATGAATGCTAAATTAGTTATTAATAATGGCAGTCTTACAGAACAGAAAAATGTTAAATATTTATCTACAAGGCCTTAGAATTTTTACAGGAAATGGTATAAACATGAAATCCAACTCAGCTTCCCCAATAATTCTTTGACTTTGGGGATAAAAATGAATTTAATTTGACATTATTTTTGGCACATCATTGTACATCATTTGTTTTTCATCATCCTTGTTCTTTTCACTGTCATTGAAAAAGCTGTTCCAATTCCTTTTGGAACTAGAATCTCCTGCCAGTAGAATTTTTAAAAGGACTTACACATTTTAAAAGCTGGGCTTCAGGAGGAAAAGTCAAATGTATACCTGCCTTAAATTGTATGGGATAATCATAGAGCCTTTGATCTAAGGTTGGCAACTTGCCCCAGACACTGTGTTCACCATCCACACGTGTACATATGGATTTTGTTAAAGGACTCTTAAAGTGAATATATTCTACTATCTCCCTTAAAAAATTAAGTCAACACTTTTTCTGTCTTTTCTCTTTTTAGGATATGGACATCTAAGTACTTATGAAAGTGAAAGTCAGTCAGTTGTGTCTGACTCTTGCAACCCCATGAACTTGTAGCCCACCAGGCTCTTGTGTTCATGGAATTCTCCAGGCAAGAACACTGCAGTGGGTTGCCATTCTCTTCTCCAGGTGATCTTCCCAACTCAGGGATTGAACCTAAGTCTCTCACATTGCAGGCAGATTTTTTACTGTCTGAGCCATTATCAACAAATTTTGCACTGCATTTGTAATGAAGTGAGATGGAAATCATAGTTAATATAGAAGTGAGTAGTAACATAATTTTTGTGTTTTAAAATTTTTCCTGAGATGTTTAGGGCATTATTGTTTGTCCTCTTACTCTCAGGAGGGAATGCTTGATTTCCTTTAAAGAAACAGCTCAATTTATTGCTTTATTACCACTACCTCTCTCGTGTGAATGTGTGTGTATTGTCTTGTTTTTCTTTATTGTCTATTGATAATTTGGGGCTTTGATATACTAAAGTTTCTCCAAATAGAAGATGGAAAATTTTTTTGGACTTTGAGGATTTATATACATATCAAATCTTTGTTAGGGTTAAAATCAGGTATTTTTAGTAAAAGTTGCTCAGTCAAGTCCAACTCTTTGCAATCTCATGGAATTCTCCAGGGCAGAATACTGGAGTGGGTAGCCTTTCCCTTCTCCAGAGGATCTTCCCAACCCAGCAATCAAACTGGGGTTTCCTGCACTGCAGGTGGATTTTCTACCAACTGCGCTATGAGGGAAGCCTGAAAATCAGGTATAGTAATGCCTAATTGAGGAGGGGAGTTTTGATTTTCTTTTAAAAGAATGAAGCATTAATTTTGACCATCTTATAGATTTACCAATTAAAAATGCCAACTTCAGGAAGCACACTATATAGATAAAATTAGATTACAGTCATTAACCTGAGTCTCTACATGCTAATTTACAGATAAAAGAATGCCAAAGTTAAGACAAATTTGAGACATATCATTAAGAAGAGATGGGAAAATGAGATATGAAAAAAAGAAGAGATTGGAAAGAATTTTGAATTCATAAAAGCACAAACTCTACACCTAGTTTTGCTACAGGTTTTTCTCTGATCTTGGCAAGTCACTAGCTCCATTTGTCTTAGGGTTCTCATCTGTAAAACTGTAGTCATTAGACTTGACACTGCCTTTCTTGAAAGGAGATGTTATGAGGATGGATAAGATAATGCATTTTGGTAAAATGCTTTGAGGTCCTGAGAAGAAAGATGTTACATAAATACAGAGTATTATCTCACATGAAAAATAGCTGTAGAATTTTAAATATAAATATTAAGAGGTACAATCAACTCCTAATCTATATTTTTACCCAAAGTGGAAAATTTCTTACTAAAAAGAAGTGATGTTCACAATTTGATGAGCAATATATCATCACCTCTTACTCTTATTCTGTGAGATACCAAGGGAACATTTCATGCAAAGATGGGCTCAATAAAGGACAGAAAATGTAGGGACCTAACAACCAGTCCATTCTGGTGGAGAGCAGCCCTGGGATTTCTTTGGAGGGAATGATGCTGAAGCTGAAACTCCACTACTTTGGCCACCTCATGCGAAGAGTTGACTCATTGCAAAAGACTCTGATGCTGGGAGGGATTGGGGGCAGGAGGAGAAGGGGACGTTAGAGGATGAGATGGCTGGATGGCATCACTGACTCAATGGACGTGAGTCTGAGTGAAGTCCGGGAGTTGGTGATGGACAGGGAGGCCTGGCATGCTGCGATTCATGGGGTTGCAAAGAGTCAGACACGACTGAGCGACTGAACTGAACTGAACTGCACAGAAGCAGAAGATATTAAGAAGACATGGCAAGAATACCCAGAAAACTGTACAAAAAGGATCGTCAAGACCTGGATAATCACGATGGTGTGATCACTCACCTAGAGCCAGACATCCTGGNCCTTTTCCTATTTGGAACCCAGTCTGTTGTTCCATGTCCAGTTCTAAATGTTGTTTCCTGGCCTGCATACAGGTTTCTCAAGAGGCAGATCAGGTGATCTGGTATTCCCATCTCTTTCAGAATTTTCCACAGTTTATTGTGATCCACACAAAGGCTTTGGCATAGTCAATAAAGCAGAAATAGATGTTTTCTGGAACTCTCTTGCTTTTTCCAGCTTTTTTGCATTTTCTCTCAAGCTTTCTGTTGCTTTTTCCAGCTGGATCATGGAAAAAGCAAGAGAGTTCTAGAAAAACATCTATTTCTGCTTTATTGACTATGCCAAAGCCTTTGTGTGGATCACAATAAACTGTGGAAAATTCTTCAAGAGATGGGAATACCAGACCACCTGACCTGCCTCTTGAGAAACCTGTATGCAGGTCAGGAATCAGCAGTTAGAACTGGACATGGAACAACAGACCGGTTCCAAATAGGAAAAGGAGTCTGTCAAGGCTGTATATTGTCACCCTGCTTATTTAACTTCTATGCTGAGTACATCATGAGAAATGCTGGGCTGGAAGAAGCACAAGCTGGAATCAAGATTGCCGGGAGAAATCTCAGTAACCTCAGATATACAGATGACACCACCCTTATGGAAGAAAGTGAAGACAAACTAAAGCGCCTCTTGATGAAAGTGAAAGAGAAGAGTGAAAAAATTGTCTTTAAGCTCAACATTCAGAAAACTAAGATCATGGCATCTGGTCCCATCACTTCATGGGAAATAGATGGGGAAACAGTGGAAACAGTGGCTGACTTTATTTTTCTGGGCTCCAAGATCACTGCAGATGGTGATTGCAGCCATGAAATTAAAAGACACTTACTCCTTGGAAGGAAAGTTATGGCCAAACTAGGCAAGCATATTAAGAAGCAGAGACATTACTTTGCCAACAAAGGTCCGTCTAGTCAACGCTATGGTTTTTCCAGTGGTCCTGTATGGATGTGAGAGTTGGGCTATGAAGAAAGCTGAGCATGAAGAATTGATGCTTTTGAACTGTGGTGTTGGAGAAGACTCTTGAGAGTCCCTTGGACTGCAAGGAGATCCAACCAGCAGTCCATCCTAAAGGAGATCAGTCCTGGGTGTTCATTGGAAGGACTGGTGCTGAAGCTGAAACTCTAATACTTTGGCCCCCTGATGAGAAGAGCTGACTCGTTTGAAAAGATCTGATGCTGGGAAAGATTGAGGGCAGGAGGAGAAGGGGCTGACAGAGGATGAGATGGTTGCATGGCATCACTGACTCGATGGACATGGGTTTGTGTGAACTCCGGGAGTTGGTGATGGACAGGGAGGCCTGATGTGCTGCAGTCCATGGGGTCGCAAAGAGTTGGACATGACTGCGTGACTGAACTGAACTGACTGAACACACTTTTAAAACTTAACTAGCTATCAAACTTCCTATCACTCCTTCCTGTTCTTCCCACTGGGAACTTTGGAGTCATCTTCAGTTCTTTTCTCTTTCTTGACCCCTTAATCCTTCCCACTTTGTGTTGGTACTCTTTGTTAACTCTCTGTTTCTTTCTCTTTCTATCCCAGTGTACCTCCAGGAAGTTATCATGACTAACAGATCATGTCCAGGAGCCAGGTCACTTGAATTCAAATTCCAGATCCTTCATATATTGTGGAAATTGGGTATCTTGTTTAACCACCTGTGGCCTTAATTTCATCATCTATAAAACGGGCATAATGATGATACTTATCTAAAGAGGTTGTAGAAGGAAATAAGTAAGCTAATACACATAAAGTTGCCTGTAACCATGCCTGGCACATAGTAGGGTGCTTTTCAGGTGGCTCAGTGACAAAAACTGCCTACAAATGCAGGCTGCATGGGTTTGATCCCTGGGTTTGGACGATCCCCTGGAGGAAGAAAAGGCAACCCACTCCAGTCTTCTTGCCTGGATAATCTTGTGGACAGAGTCTCCTGGAGGGCTACAGTCCATGGAGTCTCAAAGAGTTGGATATGACTGAACGACTGAACACACAAGCACAGCACGTAGGAAGTTCTCAATTAAATTTAGCTGCTTTTATTATAAAGGCACTTGCAATCATCTTATATTCATTTATTATTCTTTACATTTTAAGACAATAGCCTTCCAATAGTTGATTTTTACAACACAATTGAATTTTCTCTTTAAACTTATTCTTTTTAAAATTTTGTCTTTTTTTTTTTTTTGCTTTCTTTGACATTCTAAATAATATGGTGAAGTGAAGTGAAGTGAAGTCGCTCAGTCGTGTCCAACTCTTTGCGACCCTGTGGACTGTAGCCCACCAAGCTCCTCCGTCCATGGGATTCTCCAGGCAAGAATACTGGAGTGGGTTGCCATTTCCTTCTCCAGGAAATAATATGGTACTTACTTGAAATGAATATGAAAATTAAATGTCCATACATATGGTTGTTGTTCAGTTGCTCAGTGTTGTCAGACTCTCTGCAATGCTGTGTATTGTAGCACCATACATTTTAGGTTTAAACAAATCCAGAGATGTTGCTAGTGAAGTGAACAGAAGAGGTGAAGTTGTTTCTTCAGATCTGTGGTCTTCCATGTTTCTTCTTGGTTTTCATCCTTTGAAATGTCTTAACTTTCATGTTTTGTGTACTCTTTAATAAAGTAAGTTTGTTCTGAGCTTTTACCATATTCCGTGCACTTTTCTAGGCTGAAAGATACAGAAATTAATAAAGCCCTTGAATTTTCTTTCGCTCAGAACTCACTATTTAATGACTGTGATCCTTTTTGATAATAGTATACAGACAGAGGTTCTAAAGATACAAACCAAGGAAAAACAAACACTTTCTGTAAAGGGTTAGATAGAAAATATTTTAGGGTTTGTGGGCCACACATGACCCTTACTGTATACTCTCTCTTTTTTCCCCTTTACAATCTTTTTAAAATGTAAAAATGATTCTTAGCACAAGATCTGTTTTCAATTTTGCATTGAATCCTCCCCGAGCTCCCAAGTGATCATCTTCTAGTTCCTAACTTTGTTGCTCAGTCACTCAGTCATTTCCTACTCTTTGCAATGCTATGGACTGCAGCTTGCTAGTGTTTCCTCTTCTGCACCAACTCCCAGAGCTTGCTCAAACTCATGTCCACTGAATCAGTGCTGCCATCCAACCATCTCATCCTCTGTCTCCCTCTTCTTCTCTTGCCCTCAATTTTTCCCAGCATCAGGATCTTTTTCAATGAGTCGGCTCTTTGCTTCAGGTGGCCAAAGTATTGGAGCTTCAGTTTCAGCATCAGTCCTTCCAATGAATATTCAGGACTAATTTCCTTTAGAATTGACTGGTTTGATCTCCTTGCAGTCCAAGGGACTCTCAGAGTTTTCTCCAACACCACAGTTCAAAAGCATCAATTCTTTGGTGCTCAGCCTTCTTTATGGTCCAACTCTTACATCCTTACATAATACTGGAGAAACCATAGCTCTGACTAGATGGACCTTTGTTGGTAAAGTGGTGTCTCTGGTTTTTACTAATGCTGTATAGGTTTATCTTAGCTTTTCTTCTAAGGAGCAAGTGTGTTTTAATTTCATGGCTACAGTCTCCATCTGCAGTGATTTTGGAGCCCATGAAAATAAAGTCTGCTACTGTTTCCATTGTTTCCCCCTCTATTTGCCATGAAGTGATGAGACCAAATGGGACCAGATAATCTGTTTTTTGAATGTTGAGTTTTAAGCCAGCTTTTTCACTCTCCTCTTTCACCTTCATGAAGAGACACTTTAGTTCCTCTTCACTTTCTGTCATTAGGGAGGTGTCATCTGCACATCTGAAGTTATTGATGTTTCTCCCAATGATCTTGATTCCACCTTGTAATTGACCCAACACAGCATTTCTCATACTCTGCGTATAAGTTAAATAAGCAGGATGATGATATATAGCCATGATGTACTCCTTTCCCAATTTGGAACCAGTCCCTTGTTCCATGGCTTGTTCTAACTCTTGCTTCTTGGTTTCTCAGGAGGCAGGTAAGATGGTCTGGGATTCCCACCTCTTGAAGAATTTTCCACAGTTTGTTGTGATCCACAGAATCAAAAGCTTTAGTGTAGTCAATGAAGCAGAAGTAGATGTTTTTCTGGAATTCCCTTGCCTTTTCTGTGATCAAATGGATGTTGAAAATTTGATCTCTGGTTCCTCTGCCTCTTCTAAATCTAGCTTGTATATATGAAGTTCTTGGTTCACTCATTGTTGAAGCCTAGCTTGAAGGATTTTGAGCATTACTTTGCTAGCATGTGAAATGAGTATAATTGTGTAGTAGTTTGAACATTCCTTGGCATTGCCCTTCTTTGGGATTGAAATGAAAACTGACCTTTTCCAGTCCTGTGGCCACTGCTGAGTTTTCCAAATTTGCTGGCACATTGAGTGCAGCACTTGAAATCAAACTGCTAACATTCCTCAAGAACCACTTGCATCCACCCAAACTATCTACCCTTATTGCCAATAATGCAGTTTGGTGTGATCCTTCAGGCAAGTTTATATCCCTGTCATTTTTTCACCATTGTATCCTCTGTTTCCATTCTGAGCTCCTCCATTTATTTTTGAAAAAATATGCCCACCCTTTTCCTGCTTCACATCTCTGCTTCTCTATGGAGCCTTTTCCAGTAATTCCCTCCTTCTTTTGACCTATCTAATCACCAACAATATTAACACATCAACATGTTCAGTTCAGTTCAGTTGCTCAGCCATATCTGACTCTTTGCAACCCCGTGGACTGCAGCATGCCAGGCTTCCTTGTCCAACTCCTGGAGCTTGCTCAAACTCACGTCCATCGAATTGGTGATGCCATCCAACCGTCTCATCCTCTGTCATCCCCTTCTCCTCCTGCCTTCAATCTTTCCCAGCATCAGGGTCTCTTTTCCAATGAGTCAGTTCTTTACACCAGATGGCCAAAATATTGGAGTTTCAGTCCTTCCAATGAATATTCAGGACTGATTTCCTTTAGGATGGACTGATTGGATGTCCTTGCAGTCCAAGGGACTCTCAAGAGTTTTCTCCAACACCACAATTCAAAAATATCAATTCTTTGGTGTTCATCTTTCTTTACATTCTTTATTTTTCTTTTACATTCTTTACATTCTTCACATTTACATCCTTTACATTTCTCTACATTCTTTACATCAGCACATTATGTAGATCATTACTGCTCAACTGAACTTGATTATGCACTGGATATGTTTGCATT
The DNA here is from genome assembly GCA_006410935.1 of Redunca redunca. NCBI lineage: Eukaryota > Metazoa > Chordata > Mammalia > Artiodactyla > Bovidae > Redunca > Redunca redunca. Next base: position 1,598,203 of record SJYQ01001904.1, on the reverse strand, counting down.
TTTATGTACAGTGTAACTTTATATTGCTTTTTAAATCAGGGTGAGGCATTCATTATCTATACCAATGTGAGGAGTCTGAAGACCTTTTTTCCTTTGCTGTGAGCACTGTAAATTAGACAGAAATGGGTCTTGTATGTGTAGAGTTCTCTGATAGGCTTCTGAAATTATCCTTTGTTGATTTTGCAGTTCCAAAGTGCACATCTCTTCTGACTTCCTGTTTAGACTCTTAGGTCCCCAAATTTTTCGTGAATTTCAGTGTCTGCTCTTTTTCTTCTCAACTCTTCCTCTCAAAACTTTAATAAAATATATTAATTTGGGGTTACCTGGTGGTTCAGTGGTAAAAGGATCCTACCGGAAAATGCAGGATTCGTGGGTTCAATCCCTGGGTTGTGAAGATCCCCTGGAGAAGGAAATAATCCACTTCAGTATTCTTGCTGGGAGAATCCCAGGACAGAGGAGCCTGGTGAGCTGCAGTCCTTAGTTCATGGAGTCACAAAGAGTTGGACACGACTGAGTTATTAAGCATACAGACATTCTATTAATTAATGCTGTGTGTTTGTGCATGTATGTGTGTATAGAATGGGATGGTAGGGGAAGGAGGTTGGCATCTGTCAAAATTGTATAGGAGGAAAACAGTATATCTAGAAATAGGTTTCTTAGAGGCAGAATTAAGCATAAGCCTGAAAAGTTATTTCCCTAAAAAATACAAAAATCTCTAAGAGGGTTTCAGACTTCCATAGATCCAAGTTTTGGATTTGAGCCAATTTATTTACATCTCAAGGGACAAGCTGACCCCATCTCATATCTGGGTTAGACACATAATGTTATAAATTAATAAAGATAATTTTTATTGGATACATTTGAAATTTTCATTATTTAAAGCTATAGGTTATCTTCAGTAGAATACCATGGAATATTTTTAGAATACTAGCCCCATCTCCAGGTTTACCAAAAGAATCCCTGGGGTTATGTATAGAAATTTTTGTGCACATTATAGTTTAAGAACTGCTCGCTACCTTTGAAGCATATCTCCTATTTTGTGTATATTTCCTCTTTAGACTATGGGTGTCTTGAGAGCCATAAAATTTTATATTTTTACAAAATTTATGGGATTTCTATTTAATTTGTAAGTCCCTTGGCAGCCATCCCATCATAAATGCTCAATAAATATTGTTAAAATGAAATGGAATTATGACAAATGTATTTGCCAATTTACACACTTCCAGAAAATCTCACAGAACATCAGAATAAAAAATATATACTATGAAAATGCATGCTCTCTTTGTTCTCTTCTTTTGAGGTTTCTGAGCACCAGTGCATTAAACAACAGTTGAAGTATGGTGGGAATTGACAAAGCTATTATCTTATAAGGCAAATATAGTATCCTTCCAAACCTCCAAATTGTGGCCAATTGATAAGTCTTCTGATCCTGTCAAATGACCTTTGCCCCAGGCATGGTGGTAAAACTGTGAGAAGGGTAAAACTTCACAGATATTTTGGTCCAATAATCTCCATAGTTGCTAGGGACTCTACACTTCAGACCCATAAGGCCAGCTTCCTTCTTGTTCTTCAGTTGCAAAGTCGTGTCCAACTCTTTGCAAATCCACGGACTTCAGCATGCCAGGCTTCCCTGTCCTTCACTATCTCCTGGAGATTGCTCAAACTCATGTCCATTGAGTCAGTGATGCTGTCTACCCATCTCATCCTCTGTTGCCCTCTTCTTTTGTCTTCAATCTTTCCCAGCATCAGGATCTTTTCCAATGAATTGGCTTGTTGCATCAGGTGGCCAAAATATTGAAGCTTCATCTTCAATATCAATCTTTTCAATGAATATTCACAGTTGATTTCCTTTGGGATTGATTGGTTTGATCTCCTTACAATCCAAGGGATTCTTAAGAGTCTTCTCCAGCACCACAATTTGAACACATCGATTCTTGGGTACTCAGCCTTCTTTATGTCTTCTTTAATGTCTAGTAAGCATCTGAAACTCAACCTTCCCCCCTGCTCAGATCAATGTCCTTGGAGTCATTTTCAGTTCCTTTTCCTCTTTTGAACCATATCTTCCACATGAGCAAATATTTTGGTGTTGCTTTCAAAATATGCATGTAGAACTCAATCACTTTTTAATTTTTTTATCCCTGGTTCGAGTCACCATCATCTTTGGCCCAGATCATTGTATTAGCCTCCTAACTGGTCTTCCTACTTCCACATTTGTCTCTTTTGGTCTGTTCTCAACCCAACCACCCCTGAGAGAAACATTTACCAGATTATGTCATTAACTGGTTCAAAACTCAGTGCTTTCCATTTCATTCAAAGCTGAAGTTCTTACAAGAAAAATCAGTTTTATTTCAGCAACATAGCCAGTTTTATTTTAGCAACATAATATAACCATATTAGAAGGAAAAAAATGGTGAACTTAAACATCAAATACTACTTAACCTTCTTTAAATTAGTTCTTACTATGGGCATTTACAAATAGCTGTGAAAAGAAGAGAAGTGAAAAGCAAAGGAAAGATATAAGCATCTGAATGCAGAGTTCCAAAGAATAGCAAGAAGAGATAAGAAAGCCTTCCTCAGCGATCAATGCAAAGAAATTGAGGAAAACAACAGAATGGGAAAGACTAGAGATCTCTACAAGAAAATTAGAGATACCAAGGGAACATTTCAGGTAAAGATGGGCTCAATAAAGGACAGACATGGTAGGTACCTAACAGAAGCAGAAGCAGAAGATATTAAGAAGAGGTGACAAGAATACACAGAACTGTACAAAAAGATCTTCATGACCAAGATAACCATGATGGTGTGATCACTCACCCAGAGCCAGACATCCTGGAATGTGAAGTCAAGTGGGCCTTAGAAAGAATCACTACGAACAAAGCTAGTGGAGATGATGGAACTCCAGTGGAGTCATTTCAAATCCTAAAAGATGATGCTGTGAAAGTGCTGCACTCAATATGCCAGCAAATTTGGAAAATTCAGCAGTGGCCACAGGACTGGAAAAAGTCAGTTTTCATTCCAATCCCAAAGAAAGGCAATGCCAAAGAATGCTCAAACTACTGCACAATTGTACCCATCTCACATGCTAGTAAAGTAATGCTCAAAATTCTCCAAGCCAGGCTTTAGTAATACGTGAACCGTGAACTTCCAGATGTCCAAGCTGGTTTTAGAAAAGGCAGAGGAACCAGAGATCAAGTTACCAACATCTGCTGGATCATGGAAAAAGCAAAAGAGTTCCAGAAAAACATCTATTTCTGCTTTATTGCCTATGCCAAAGCCTTTGACTGTGTGGTCACAAGAAACTGGAAAATTCTGAAAGAGATGGGAATACCAGAGCACCTGACCTGGCTCTTGAGAAACCTATATGCAGGTCAGGAAGCAACAGTTAGAACTGGACATGGAACAACAGACTAGCTCCAAATAGGAAAAGGAGTACGTCAAGGCTGTATGTTGTCACCCCGCTTATTTAACGTATATGCAGAATATATCATGAGAAACGCTGGGCTGGATGAAGCACAAGCTGGAATCAAGATTGCTGGGAGAAATATCAATAACCTCAGATATGCAGATGACACCACCCTTATGGCAGAAAGTGAAGAGGAACTAAAAATCCTCTTGATGAGAGTGAAAGAGGAGAGTGAAAAAGCTGGCTTAAAGCTCAACATTCAGAAAACAAAGATCATGGTATCTGGTCCCATCACGTCATGGGAAATAGATGGGGAAACAGGGGAAACAGTGTCAGACTTTATTTTGAGGATCTCCAAAATCACTGCAGATGGTGATTGCAGCCATGAAATTAAAAGACACTTACTCCTTGGAAGGAAAGTTATGACCAACCTAGACAGCATATTGAAAAGCAGAGACATTACTTTGCCAACAAAGGTCTGTCTAGTCAAGGTTATGGTTTTTCCAGTTGTCATGTATGGATGTGAGAGTTGGACTGTGAAGAAAGCTGAGTGCCGAAGAATGGATGCATTTGAACTGTGGTGTTGGAGAAGACTCTTGAGAGTCCCTTGGACTGCAAGGAGATACAACCAGCAGTCCATCCTAAAGGAGATCAGTCCTGGGTGTTCTTTGGAAGGAATGATGCTAAAGCTGAAACTCCAGTACTTTGGCCACGTCATGTGAAGAGTTGACTCATTGGAAAAGACTCTAATGCTGGGAAGGACTGGGGGCAGGAGAAGAAGGGGATAACAGAGGATGAGATGGCTGGTTGGCATCACCGACTTGATGGACGTGAGTTTGGGTGAACTGCACTCAAGGGAGTTGGTGATGGACAGGGAGGCCTGGCGTGCTGCAATTCATGGGGTCACAAAGAGTCGGACACGACTGAGCGACTGAACTGAACTGAACTGATGGGCATTTAAAAAAACAATTTCTCACCATAAACATGCTTTTGTTACACTTTATCCATTAACATTTATTAAAATATTTACCAAACATAATCTTTATGTATTAGTATTTTTTTATTAAGTGAAGTTGAAAGTTGCTCAGTCGTGTCTGACTCTTTGTGACTGCATGGATTATACAGCCCATGGAATTCTCCAGGCCAGAATACTGGAGTGGGTAGCCTTTCCCTTCTCCAGGGGATCTTCCCAACCCAGGGATTGAACCCAAGTCTCCCACATTGCAGGTGGATTCTTTACCAGCTGAGCCACAAGGGAAACCCAACATTACTGAAGTGGGTAGCTTATCCCTTCTCCAGAGGATCTTCCCAACCCAGGTATTGAACTGGGGTCTCCTGTCTTGCAGGCAGATTCTTTACCAACTGAGCTATCAGGGAAACCCCAGTTATTAAGGAGGGCTCAGTATTTGACCAAGCACTGGGAATATCCAAGAGTGGGTGGAAGACAAGGTTTACTGCAGACCACTGGGAAAGCTGGGTAGAGCTGGGACAGCTAACCACTGGAATTACAGAAAATCTTTTACTTCCTTTAGCTTATTTACTGCTAGAGATTATAATCTTTGCTGACCTTTTCTTTAGAAAGAAAAGTTTTATTACTCTTTTAGTTTTGTTTTAAATATTTCTTCTTTCCTTAGTGTATTGCCTTTCTAACTTGTTATGATTGGAATGTAGGTCATCTTTGGCGAAGATGAGTGAAAGAACTGAAATTTGGACATTGTCTTCATAATTTTTACATCACTTTGCAATTGCACTCCGAAAGAAGAATGTGAATCCTACAATGAAAAGAAAATCCACCAATTTCAACATAGTGGGTATTTGAAAAAAATAGAAAAAATAAGTTTTATTTTTCTAAAAAAATTAATATCTATGTCAGTTGAGAGTGCCAAATCTTAACCATTAGATCACCAGTGAAATTGAGACAGCGTTATAAAGATAAAACTAAAAATAAATCCTTAACCTACTTGGAAATGGTTATTACAGATTTGGCACACTTTTATATTTTAATATGTGATAATATGAAATGATATTAAATGACTAATAACCAAATACTTTACAAACATTGGCACTTTTTATTTAATTATGAGAAAATCTGTGATTTCTTAAATTTGCCAATACTTAAAAAAAAGTAAACCTAGAATTGTAGGAAATAAAGTTTTTACATCTTTTTTTAAAAAAAATATAAAAGTCTCTCTGGGACCTGATAGCCTATAGAAAATGTTATGCTACTGTATGCCTTTCAAGGATAAGAAGAAGTACTGTAGCCAGCCAGGCAACCTTCACTATATTAGTGCTATGGATGTATAGTCATATTTTTTAGTATGTTATTTTCTTTTCAGAGGAAAAATTGGAAAGTGGTACTTAGGCTAAAATATAATCCTATCAANATAAAATATTGATAAGAAATAAAAATTTAGCATCTCTGGTGTGAATTCACTAGACGGCATAAAATACAAATGTATAGATTAAGGAAAGTTAGCATAATCCTTTTATGAGAAATAAAATCAATTACATGTCAGCTTTGTAGTATTATAAATGTATTTAGTCAGCATAGAATTTTTCCAGCAGAGTTTCCTGCAGGTTGAAATTGACTAACCAGATGTTAAATATTAAATAGAACTAATCAAAGCATGGTTCAAGAGGCTTTAAAAACAATGATCAAAGGGAGCTATTTATTACCTGATTCATGTTACTGCTGAAATATTGGTTCTGTGATTTTATATTTAAACTTAGTTTTTTCAAGATCCTGTTTTTTAGCTTTACATGAACAATAATTAATGTTAATAAATTAACTCATAAACTATGTAATTGGATCATTGTGCATAATCATAGTTGGAAACTTGACCAAGAAATTTAAAGCTCAATTCATAGAAATAAAACCTTAGTGGGTTATTTAGTACATATATAAACTTTAGCAATAGCATAAGTATTGAAAAAAACTAGAATTCATTTGGTCCATGTCTACACAAACACACATACATACACACACACAAATTAAAACAAAAATGTGAACAACAAGAGATCTCTTGGAACAATCATCTGCTCAGGCCTTTTGCTTTCATGAAAGCAGTTATTCAACTTTTAAAAATATATAAATGATGATTTTGGGGGAAGATTTCCAGAAAAGGCATTTTATAGCCACTCATAAACTTATCTCATTATACTCCATTGTGCCAACATCTTTGCTTATGTTTAGCAATAACTTTTCATAAGAGTTTATTTGAGCTTATTTTTCTATTAGTGCATATTTGGGAAAGCAGAGCTGATAGACTTTTCAGTACCTGATGTTACTAATTTTACTGTTATCACAATATTTTACATAATTTAAGAAAATATCTTTCAAAATTTAAAGATTATGATAATCAATGAAATTCATACTATTCACACATCATTAAATATATTTTACTAACATATAAAGTCTTTTTGTGTGTGTGTGTGTTGAAAGAAAAAAGAGAGGAATGAGGTCACAGTACTCAAACTATTCAGAATCAGTACAACCTTCTTCATAAAGTTCCTTGCTCTACTAAGTTGTTTTGAGACAATTTTCGGTGATTTGCTGTAAATTAATTATATTCTGTTAATAATCATTTTTTAAGCAGTTATTATTACAAATTTTCAAGGAAAAGAATCTGTTTTGATGTAGGTGACACTGATTCTTCTGCAGAAATAACATTTGCAGATGCTCTGCCTTGATTACGTTGTTTCATTATACTTTTAAAAGCAAATCAAGACAATTTATTCACTGGAGAGAACGGGATATATTCGTATACCCCAGCTATGCATGTCTATCATTAAATTTCATTAATACATTGTCTTAAAATGGCCCTTTCAATGGATACAAAACCTACTGTTCATATCCCATACTTACACCTCCCTTTGGCTTTCCTTCTCAGTTTTATTGAGATACAGTTGACATATAACAGTGTATTAGCTTTAGATTTACAACACAATGATTTGATATATGTATATATTGCAAAATTATCACCACTTTAGTTAACATCCATAACCTCTCATAGTTACAATTTATTTTTATGATGAGAACTTTTAAGATTTATTCTCTTAACTTTCAAACATATACTTCAGTAGTGTTAACTATAGTTGCCACGCTGAATGTTATATCCCCAAACTTATTTTTCTTATGATTGAAAATTTGTACCTTCTGACCGTCTGCAGCCATTTCACCCACCCTCTACCTTCCACCTCTGAAAACCACCAATCTGTCCTCTGTATGGGCTTACCTTGTAGCTCAGCTGGTAAAGAATCCAACTGCAATGCAGAAGACCCTGGTCTGATTCCTGTCCTCTGTATGGGGGCTTCCCAGGTGGTGCTAGTGGTAAAGGACCTGCCTGCCAACACAGGAGATATAGGAGATGTGGGTTCGATCCCAGGGTAATGAAGATCCCCTGGGAGAGGGCATGGCAACCCACTTCAGTATTCTTGCCTGGAGAATCCCATGGACAGAGGAGCCTGGTGGGCTACAGTGCATGGAGTTGCAGAGAGCTGGACACAACTGAAGGACAGCATGTAGGCACATGTCCTCTGTATCTATGTGTTTGGTGTTTACAGTCCACGTGTAAATGATATCATAAAGCATTTGTCATTCTCTGCCTGCCTTACTTCATTTAGCATAACATTCTCAAGGCATATTGTCCCAAATGGCAAAATTTCCTTCTTTTTTTTAATGACCGAATAATATATTATTGTGTGTATATATATTTTCTTTAGCTATTACTCATCCATCGATGGTCATTTAAGTTGTTCCCTTTTCTTGGCCATTATAGATAAAGCTTCATTAAACATGGAGCTTCAATAAACATGCACTATCTATTTGAAATAGTGATTTCATTTCCTTTGGATAAATATCCAGAAGTGGGATTGCTGGAGCATGTGGTAGTTCTACTTTTAATTTTTTGAGGAATCTCCAGACTGTTTGCTATAGTGCTTGCATCAATTTACATTCCTACCAACAGTGTACAAGTGTCTTTTCCCCTCACATTCTTATCAATACTGTTATTAATATCTCTTGTCTTTTTGACTATAGTTATTCTAGCAAGTGTGAGATGATGTCTCATTGTGATTTTGATTTGCATTTCCCTGATGGCTAGTGATCTTGAGCACTCTCAATAATTTAGGTTATATGATTATGTGTTAGTTTTTGTTCTCTTGTTGTTTCATTTATTTTAGTTCCAAACCAGTATGAATGTTGTTGAACAAAAATTTTTCGAAGGCCTTAAATTTGTATACATTGTATGTAAACATACATAAATGCATATGTACATCATTATGGGATCCTGGTCTATTGAACTTTATCTGATACTAGTTAGCCACTAGTCGCATCAACCACTTGTGATGATCAGACTGAGCTATGCCTCCTTGGACTTCCTTGCTGTGTTTTTTGTTCTTGTAGACACTCTTCTCTTTCTTCTTTGCCTGGTTAGATGGGGAAACAGTGGAAACAGTGTCAGACTTTATTTTTTGGGGCTCCAAAATCACTGCAGATGGTGATTGCAGCCATGAAATTAAAAGACGCTTACTCCTTGGAAGAAAAGTTATGACCAACCTAGATATCATATTGAAAAGCAGAGATATTACTTTGCCAACAAAGGTCTGTCTAGTCAAGGCTATGGTTTTTCCAGGGGTCATGTATGTATGTGAGAGTTGGACTGTGAAGAAGGCTGAGCGCCAAAGAATTGATGCTTTTGAACTGTGGTGTTGGAGAAGACTCTTGTGAGTCCCTTGGACTGCCAGGAGATCCAACCAGTCCATTCTGAAGGAGATCAACCCTGGGATTTCTTTGGAGGGAATGATCCTGAAGCTGAAACTCCAGTACTTTGGCCACCTCATGTGAAGAGTTGACTCATTGCAAAAGACTCTGATGCTGGGAGGGATTGGGGGCAGGAGGAGAAGGGGACGACCAAGGATGAGATGGCTGGATGGCATCACTGACTCGATGGACGTGAGTCTGAGTGAACTCTAGGAGTTGGTGATGGAAAGGGAGGCCTGGCGTGCTGCGATTCATGGGGTCGCAAAGAGTCGGATATGACTGAGCGACTGAACTGAACTGAATTGAACTGAGACACTCTTCTCTTGCTTCTTTGCCTGGTTAACACAGTCTCATCCTTCAAAATGTCTGAGCTTCCCTTGGAAGTTGCCTCTGATTCACACATCCAGGTCAATTCCTTTCCTGGGGGCTCCCAAGTCACTTTTAAGATTACACTATTTTGTTTTTCTGTGTTTGTAGTCTGGGGGCTTCCCTTGTAGCTCAGTCAGTAAAGAATCTGCCTGCAGTGCAGGAGACCCGGGTTTGATTCCTGGGTTGGGAAGATTCCCCTGGAGAAGGAAATTGCATTCCATTCCAGTATTCTTGCCTGGAGAATCCCATGGACAGAGGAGCCTGGCAGGCTACAGTCCATGGGGTCTCAAGAGTCAGACATGACTTAGTGACTAAACCACCACCCAGCCTAGTGACTTTGTAAAAATAGGAATTCAGCATATTTTGGATTACCTTGAACAAGTTCCTTAACCTCTTTTGTATATGTCAGTTTCCTCATCTATAAAATAGGGATAAAAAAAGATCTGACTTTTTGTGAGAATTAAATGAAATAATTTACCCAGTCTCTTGGCATGTGATAAGAATTGCATGAATATTAGCTAGTCGTGACTCTTGTGTGAATTAAGTTATCTCAGCTCCTCATGAATCTCATTTTTTTTTTCATTTTACACCACCTCTTGATGCAAAATTTCAGAGTTCAGGCTCTGCTGTGGGAAGAACTTTCATTTGTCTTAAATGCACTTCTCCAAGTTTTGAACTCCCTCATTTTAGCCTTCTAATAATTTAAAAAATTACTTGGATGATAATTCCACTCATTATGTATCTATCTAAAATATTTAAAATTTTAAATCAGCATTTCATTATGTATTTCCCTTTCTTCTTATTGTTCAGTATATTTTAAATGATTTTTAATTCAGCAAGCAAATCAGTTCATCTTATTGATGTCTCATAGGTGTCACAATACTATGATGAGTACACAAACATAAGAGAGAGACTTACAGTCTAATCAGGGATAATAATACTAATGTATGCACAAAGTTGGAGCTTTCCTGGTGACTCAGTGGTAAAGAATCATCTGCTAATGCGGGAGACCTGAGTATGATCCCTGGGTCAGGAAGATCCCCTGCAGAAGGAAATGGCAACCCACTCCAGTATTCTTGCCTGGGAAATCCCATGGAGAGAGGAGACTGGTGGGCTTCAGTTCATGAGGTCACAAAAGAGTCAGACACGACTCAACAACTAAACAACAGCAATTCACAAAATTAGCAAATAAGCAATGTTTGTGTGTTATGTACTTTATGTAGTATTTTTGAATAGGACAGAAGAGATATATAAATGAAAGCTGAAATAATTATGAATGGTTACATGAAGAAGGGAATATGTTAGCTGGATGTTATAAGATCTGAATAGGTATAGCAGGGAGTAGAAAATGCAAAGGGATTTTCTTTTCTTTGCAAAGAGTCAAAGGGATTAATAAGGGTAAAAGCCAGGGTGCAGAAAGAGGTTTCAAGATGAAGAGGGTAAAAATTATCTTTGCTTCACAAATATATAAAAATAACACTGTCTCTAAGCCTGTTTAATATTACAATCTACAGTTATTAGAGAACATTTTTATAAAAAGGGAGATTTGACCTCCAAAAAAGAGTTTTAAGTAGAAATCATTGCTTAAATGAAGCTATATATCCTTTAACATTTGTAAGTTTTGCTTACATAATACTGGGTACAAAATGGTAAATAGGAGCATCCCTCAAATACTGTAGCAAGAGCAGTAAAGAGAGTGTGGGGTACATCCACATCTCTACAAATGACCTAGTTTTATTCCTTTTTGTGGCTGAGTAATTTTCCTTTGTATCTGTGTACCACATCTTTTTTATCCATTCACCTGTTGACAGACATCTAGGTTGCTTCTATGTCTTGGCTATTGTAAAAAGTGCTGCTAGAAACATTGGGGTGCATGTGTCTTTTTGAATTATGGTTTTCTTAATGCACTGTGGTGTCCTAAATGGAAGGGAAACCCAAAAGGAAGGGGGTGTATGTATACATATGGCTAATTCACTTTGCTGTGCAGTAGAAGCTAACACACATTGTAAAGCAACTACACTCCAATAAAACTTAACTAAAAACAGAGAGAGCGTGGGGTGGTGGGAAGATATTTTATACTGGAATACTTCATGGTATCTACATTTCTTCATTGCCCACTGTGCCCACTGTGGACATGGTGCCCACAGACCCCCCTCCCTTTTTTTTTTCCAGTTTGGATATTAGTTAGGAGTCCTGCTAAAGGACATTAAAATTGCCTTCTTTGCTTCACCACTACATTCAGGTGAAGACTACAGAAGGCACAGGTGGACTCACAAGGGCTCAGATAGTCTTGAGAACGCAAAGGTGATGAGTACAAGGGGTTTGGCAAAGCCTGTTTGGAAAATTTGTCATTTAAAACCTGAACACTGAGAAAGGAAACAGACATGAAAGAGTAATTGTTCTGACATTGTCATGACACAACCTCGTGGATAACAATAGGGGGACCAAAACAGCATGGACACAAAGACCATCAGTAGAACTAAAAGAACACAAGGTCTCAAATCTGGATCAGACATAAGTGGGCATATTTTATTATCCATTTGGAGTTAAGAAATTTTAGCAGGTCTCTAATGAGGAGAAATTTTAAGGATAGTCAGAATTTCACTTTATACGATTTATTAGTTATATGCATAAAATTATGCTTTAGTTAACTGTACAATTACATACCTATATAAAATTTCATTTTAAAGTATTGTTTTCATTTTTAGTGTCTTCATGAAGTTATCTCAAATTAAAAAGAATCATTTCAGACTTTTCATATGATTTATTTTCAAGTATTGGGTTTTATTTCATAAAGATTACAAAAGGGTTTTTGTTTTTTGAGAATGACAGTGATGCCCACTGAATATTCTCTGATTGTTATAATTAAGATTCTTTTGCCCAGAGCAGGGAATGGGGTAAATGAAACCACTTAGAGAATGTTACTTTAGAAAGACTCTCTCTGAGTATGCTACACATTACGTAAGAAATCTAAGTTTTCTGAGTGGCAGTTTTTTATATAGTAGGTTTTGTGTGCTTAACAGATTAACTGCTTCTTATGTTATTCTTTCTCCCAGGATTCAGGAAAGAAAATGACATAATAGGTTTTTTTTCCCTGGGATCACAGTAAACCTCCTCAGTCAAACTCAGTTGCTCCTTGGGAGGTAAAGAGCGAACTAACCTATGTTTCTACAAGTTAGAAAATCATTTACATTTATTACCTTTGCACGCTGAGGCCCCAAAGCCTCAGAGCTATGATTCTCCAAATCACTGCATTCTAAGCTTGACTGATTGGTTTAAAAGCTTGTGAGAGATTTATAATGATTTCACTGTGTAAGCCAATGATTTTATATTTAAGACAGGAGACCACTTATAAATGACAGAAATCTTTAGATTCTCTTTAGAGTCAGCAGGTGACCAACTGTTTTCATAGGTTTAGATAAAAAGAGCATTTCCTTTGCATTGTTTGAATTCTAAATTTATAACACACACACATATTATAACATATATTATTATTTTTTTTAATTTGCATGTGCTCTCAGTCATGTCTGACTCTTTGCAACCCTGTGGACTGTAGCCTGCCAGTCTCCTTTGTCCATGGAATTTTCCAGGCAAGAATACTGGAGTGGGTTGCCATTTTACAAGTATTATAATGTTACCTCCCAATTTATAGTGTTACCTTTGGATAATTTAGCTATATTAATATCTATGTATATTCACTATAAGAACTTTAACAATTCCATTGGTTTGAAACTTTTATATTTACTCATAAACTTGGATTGCTTCCCCAAATTTCAGATTTTTATTTAAATAGCAGATATTGCTATACATTAAGTTTGGAATACTAACTATGCTTAACTCATTGTGCTATGTGACAATAAAATGTAGTGAAAGTGAAAGTAAAAGTCGCTCAGTCGTGTCCGACTCTGTGGGTCCAGGGAATTCTCTAGGCCAGAATACTGGAGTGAGTAGCCTTTCCCTTCTCCAGGGCATCTTTCCAACCCAGGGATGGAACCCAATTCTCCTGCATTGCAGGCGGTTTCTTTACCAGCTCAGCCACAATGGAAGCCCAAGAATACTGTAGTGGGTAGCCTATTCTTTCTCTGGCAGATATTCCTGACCCAGGAATCTAACCGGGGTCTCCTGCATTGCAGGCAGATTCTTTACCAACTGAGCTATCAGGGAAGCCCAACATGTAATAGCATGGTCTTTTACTATTTAAAAATTTATATAAATAAACTGCTTTTATATATGGTATTGGTAGAGACCAAACAATATTGATAGAGTACATGTTTAAAAAATATAAAACTTCATATGATGTTTTATCTTCTTTGATTAGAATGTAAGATTTGTGAGAAGGATCAAATATTTACATTAGGATGTTATCAAGAGTAATAAAGTTATTAAGGGTAATTAACAAAGACTACAGAAATATCTATTTTATCAACACTCTAAAGAGTCTCTGTCAACCAGTGTGTTTCCTTCCCACCAGCAATGCCAAAGGCTCAACTGGATTGAAAGCAACATTCATGAGGGTGCAGTTTCTAGTGTTTTTATTAGAAGAAAATTAGGTCAAGCCATTGCTCTGGTCTGCCTCATTAACCACAATTCAAGCTACCTTGTTCTCTCTGCCTCTCTACAACCAAGTTCCTCTAGCTTATCTCCTGTTCTCTGGTTCCTTTCATTCCTCTCATCATTCTTCTGCCTGAGATAGAACTGGCTTTCTACTGCTGTCTTCTTCCCCAGGCTCCTGCCTACCAGATCAGATCTCTCCACATGGCCTGATACTGCTCTGTTGATTCTTGAAAAAATGCCCCAGAATTATGCCAAGTCCAGTTTAGTATTTAAGAGCACAGCCTGTACACTCAGATCCACCTTCTGGTCTCCCTTCTTTCATCTGTTAGCTGTATTCCTTTAGTTACTTAACCTCTCTGAGCCTCAGTTTTCTTGTTTGTAAAGGAGGCAAATAATACTTTTCTAAAATGATTTGTGATGAAGACTGAAAAAAAGCTAATTCATGAAAAGTGCCCAGCACCATTCTTGGCACAGTGAAGTCTCTCAGTCATATCTGACTCTTTTGTCATATCCGATTCCCCATCCATGGGATTTTCCAGGCAAGAACACTGGAGTGGGTTTCCATTTCATTTTCCAGGGGATCTTTGTGAAAGTTTTAATTACTCAGTCGTGTCTGACTCTTTGTGACCCCAAGGACTATAGTCCACCAGGCTCCTCTGTCCCTGGAGTTCTCTAGGAAAGAATACAGCAGTGGGTAGCCATCTCTTCTCCAGGGGATCTTCCCTACTTAGGGCTGGAACCCTCATCTCCTGCATTGTAGGCTGATTCCTTACCTTCTGAGCTACCAGAGAAGTCCAAGTAAATCAATACTATTATTATTGTTTATTCCAATAAATTTAAGATATTAGATTAAGATTAGATTATTATTAAATTAAAATTAAATTGCATTAACTTGTTACTCTAATAGAATAGCCTCCTCCCATACAAAGTAATTTCTCTAGAATCTCTTTATAAGAGGCGTGCATGTGTGCTAAATGGCTTTAGTCAAGCCTGACTCTTTGTGACCCTATCCACCAGGCTCCTCTGTCCATGGGATTCTTCAGGCAAGAATATTGGAATGGGTTGCCATTTACTCTTCCAGGGGATCTTCTCTACCCAAGGATTGAACCTGCATCTCTTATATCTCCTGCACTGGCAGCCAGGGTCTTTACCACTAGCATTACCTGGGAAGCCCCCTTTATAATAGGGGCCACTCTCAAATTTCTATAGTCCCTATTTCTTGAAGTGCTTAGCCTCCCCTTACTAGAGTTTGTATATATCCATCTGTGTACATGAAAGATTGTCACAGGCTTTGCTTAAAGTTCACAAATACAATGCCAATGGATTTTTACTGAGCTACTAATGTATCTTATTTAAGAAATCAATGAGGTGAATCCTTCTTGGTTAACTCACATTGTCTTTTAGGAGCTTCCAAACACCCCTTTAGCCACTTGCTATAGATTCTTACCTAGATTTGTTGTCAAGGTCTTGGCCTGGCATTTGCAGAATCTCCCCTTCCTTTTTGTTAATTGTGACTCATCCCCCTCCTTCCCCAGCCATCTCTGTTCTTTGAACATTCCCTTTTCTATCCTCTCTGATTATTATTTGAAGATTGCTGTCAATGGCTGGGAAACCCCTTTTGCAAGATCTCTCAATAATTGACTACAATTTGTTTAGACTAGGAAATTGAACTTGGCAGAACAGTAAGTTGCTCTCTTCAATTGCTCTCCTATTCTTAGGATTTGCTTTTTTTTCTTACCATCATTAATTGGTAAGCTAATTACTTCCACATCTCCTATTCTTTCCCATTCACTTCTTACCCACTTCCGTGGCGACCATCCCTTTCTTCCACGCTCCAGCAAATGTGAAAGTTTGTGTGCCGCAGCTGTCATTGGAGGGACTTGCTTACCTTATGAATGTAGTTTATTTGGTTGCCCTGTGACCATGTGATGGACTCCACAAAAGTTATGATTTCTGTATGTTTACCTGGATTTTCTCATTGTTAGGGCAATGACGTGCTCTGAGGCTCTCTGCATCATAAATGGAAGAGAAACTGCTCCTCATTCCACATTTCTAAATTCTTTGGAACACCTTTGGTGTAAGCAATCTAGAAAAACTACTCTTGAAGATTTTCATGAGTTTTCTGTTGGTGCATTAGTCAGCTTTGCTTCTGTAACAAATAACCCCAAATTGGCAGTCACTTAACTATTTTTTAATGCACATAACATATGGTTTGTTGTGGGTTTATTGGTGCTCCTCTGGCTTACTTTTCTCAGATTTATTGGGCTGTCTATCCCTACTTGTCTCTCCACCTCTCAGAACCCAGGGGAAGAGACAGCCTCAGTTTGGGATGTGGCAGAAGGAAATGATAAGAATACTCATGAAACTCACTATGTCTCTAAAAGTATCTGCATAGATGTTACAGAGACTGCCTACACTCATATTTCATTTTCCATTCACATCCAAGGGAAACTATCTACTCATTTCACTAGAGGCTTGGGCAATTCACATGCCAAGAAATAGGAATATACAGTCTTCTTTCAGGTATGGGGAGGTGGGGGTAAATAATTATGAAGCAGAATACAGCTTACCCAACAACCTGATTAAAATATATTTTCTTTTCTCACATTTGCCTTGCTTGCAATATTTGAATTCACTTACTTGCACAATTTTATTGGTTGGAAAGATTTTGTCTTCAGGAAATTGTTTTAAACCAAAAGAAAATATATAATTTTACATAATAAGAAGCCAAGAGGAGGCAGAACCTAGACAGCATGTTAGAGCTGTGAACTGTTCTCTTCTCCCTCCAATTTGAGTTGGCTTTGTTCTTGTATCAGCTTCACTCATGGGTGCAAAATGGCTGCCAAGGGTAGCTGTTACTCCATGATGCCTTGGGCATGTCTAGAACACCTCATTTTTCAGGAATATAAATTCTTCCCTTCAATATGATTGGGCCAAGATGGGAAGTGTGTACTTCCTGGACTAATGTCAATTTCCAGGGGAAGTATATTAGCCTGGGTGGTTTAATCATTTGGGGTAGAACTGATATTGTGGAGTCAATCACAATGTTCATTAAAGTTATCTTGATCTTCCTAGGGTTCTGTTTCTTTCCTCTGTGTGTAAACACACACATATAGACACACACTATTCAGAGTCTCCTCTTTTTTACGCTATGTCCACACTCAAGGGGCAAAGAATCATGTAAGAGTGTGAGTAGTAGGAGGTGGGGGCACTTGGGGTCCATGTTAGAATTTGTATGCTACAGTTCTCAACCTGCAAGTTTGAAAATTAAGTATACGAAGATTTCTGAAAGGTGCCTGATTCTTGGAAAAGTTTCTATAAAGGGGCAGGATTATAGTCTCGCCTAATAGTTGTGAGGGCACTCTTAAGAATGTACATATATGTGTGTGTATATATATATATACATATATATATATATATTTTTTTTTTTTTTTCCCCTCTGCTGGTTCTTTGTTGCTGCATGGGTTTTTTTTCCGAGTCGTTGCAAGTGGAGGGTATTCTCTAGTGGTACATGGGCTTCTCATTGTGGTGGCCTCTTTTGTGGAGCATGGGCTGTAGGGAGTGTGGACTTCAGCAGCTGTGGCTCTCAGGCTCTAGAAAGTGAAAGTGAAGTTGCTCAGTCGTGTCCAACTCTTTGGGACCCCATGGACTGTAGCCTACCGTGCTCCTCCATCCATGGGATTTTCCAGGCAAGAGTTCTGGAGTGGGTTGCCGTTTCCTTCTCCAGAGGATCTTCCTGACCCAGGGATCGAACCCAGATCTCCCACATTGTAGGCAGATACTTTACCGTCTGAGCCACCAGGGAAGCCCCCAGGCTCTAGAGCACAGGCTCAATAATGTGGTGCACGGAGTTAGTTGTTCCTCGGAATGTGGGATCTTCCCAGATTCAGGGTCAAACCCATGTCTAGTGCATTGGCAGGTGGATTCTTTACCACTGAGCCACCTGGGAGGCCCAAGAATGTATATTTTTGTATAGATCTAATAGCTCTTGTAACTACTACCTTGGTATGCAGTTATTTGTATATATATTTAACTTTAGTACAGGATTATAAGTTTTTGGAAGGCAGAGACAAATCCTTTTATATTCAGGAAGTGTTGGATACCTAGTATGATGCCTTGCTCAGAGAGATAATGTTATTTTCTCCCTGGGCTCCCATCAGTTTAGTTAAGTCGTGTCCAACTCTGCAACCCCCTGTTCATCACCAGCTTCCCATGGTCTCTCGTATATCTGTATTACAGCTATATCTGTATCAAATTATGTTACAACTTGTTGTATAAACTATTTCTCTTACTAGATGGAATGTTCCTTGAGGGGAAAAAAAAAGACTCTGAGCCTTTTTGTTTTTTATTCTTCCTCTTCTTCCTGGCTCCCTGTTCCTCCACCAGTTTCCTCTTGAGAAACACCAAGTACAGTGCTTGGCTTATACTATATGCTTGAGAGATGATAGCATTGTGAATGGGCTTCCTCTGGTAGCTCAGCTGGTAAAGAATCCAGTGGCAATGCAGAAGACCTGAGTTCGATTCCTGGGTTAGGAAGATCCCATGGAGGAGGGCCTGGCAACCCACTCCAGTATTCTTGCCTGGAGAATCCCCATGGCCAGAAAAGCCTGGTGGACTACAGTCCACGGGGCCTAAAAGAGTTGGACAAGACTGAGTGACTAAGCACACCCAGTGAGTGTATAAGAAATACTTATTCTGAGAAGGCAATGGCATCCCACTCCAGTACTCCCATGGACAGAGGAACCTGGTAGGCTGTGGTCCACGGGGTCGCGAAGAGTCGGACATGACTGAGTGACTTCCCTTTCACTTTTCACTTTCATCTATTGGAGAAGGAAATGGCAACCCACTCCAGTGTTCTTGCCTGGAGAATCCCAGGGACGGGGGAGCCTGGTGGGCTGCCGTCTATGGGGTCACACAGAGTCGGACATGACTGAAGTGACTTAGCAGTAGCAGCATTCAGAAGCAAATTTATAAAGAAATTTTAGGAGGTAGTATCTACCACTAAAATCATATGGAATCATACAAAAAAGATTTAAAAAGGTGTAATCCCCCCCCCATTTTTACTTGAAAGTTTCTAAAATAAATCAATTGATTTTTGAAAACAAGTGGATAGCAGAGTACAAAAGGAACCATGGTACACTAAAACTATAGAACTGAGATTATGGTTCCCTTCTGATCCATGAAATTGCTGAAGCCTCTTCAAAGAAAAACAGGCATGTTTAGTATCTGTTGCTGTTTATTATTGTGTTGCATTTGATATTTTGAAAATCTGACATAATCTACCTCATTAGGATTGTTGAAGGGATCAAAAGAGGTATTATGTAGAAAGTATTTAGCACAGTTAATTTCATAGCAATTTCAATTTTGGATTCTTTAAATGTTGTTGAGTAATTTGCCAGCCTTAGGTGAAAGTGTAAAGGAGAATTCTTTTTCCAGGAAGTCTGATATCTGACACTTGAAACGCAAGAGGAATTTGAATCAGTGTACTACTTCTGTGAGTTAAATATCAATTTTGAATGTTTATTATGATTATGAGAGTAAAAGAATTAATGGCCTTACTGGGGTTGAGTATTTTTTGGTGAGAGTTAGGTAAGGAAAAGGGTAGGCTGTTTCCACCTGAAATCTTGCCTTGTTGATAGCTGCCTGTTGATAGGTTTCCAGGTAACCTCTAGTGACTCGAGTGACTAGCTCTTAGCTTAGTATACACAAAGTGTTTAATAAAAGCCGATGGATTTGTTTAATAAAATTGGCCCCAGGTACAGGATTCTTCAACAGATAGTGAACATTCCATAGACCACAAATTATTGTCTGTATCTCCAGGTCTCAGCAGAGTCCAAGCTTCACAAGGGTCGAAAAATAATGTCTCAGCTGACAGGAAATGTCTCATTTCCTATTTTCAAAGAATATTATTTACAGTTTGCTGGTTTGAGCAAGTGTTGTACCTTGTACATCATGTTCAGTGGATGAAGTGAGGGCCACATGTTGACTCCATTTCATCCTGGACACTCCCTTCATGAGCCCTGTGGTCTGATTTCATCTTTCACAGTTCTGCTGACCTGTTCTCTCCCCACTATTTTTAATGTTACAAAGTATGTATAGCATAACATTTACCATTTAAAACATTTGAATGTGTACAATTCAATGTACCTAATGGCTTTAAGTACTGTGTAGGGCAACCATCAACACCATCCATCTCCAGAACGTTTTTATCAATCCCAAACAGATCTCTGAACTCATTAAACATCCCCATTCTCCTCCCCCCACACCCTATCCTCCACCTCACCCTTCCTTCCAGAGCTTGGCATTCTCTATCCTACTTTCTGTCACTGTGAATTTGCCCTTTCTAGGTATTTAATGTAAGTGGGATCATACAATATTTATTTTAATGGACAAACATATCTGAGTTATTTTGGTTTGCATGATGTTCCCGGTGTTCATTTACATTGTAGCAAAGGTCAGAATTTCATTCTTTTCTGAGGCTGAATATTATGCCATTGTATGTATATATGTACATTTTGTTTATTGGTTCCTCTGTCGATGGATATTTGTTAGGGGAACCACTGACCAAAACTGCCTGCCCTGGCCAGGCATCATAGTAACCATTTGCATGAGTTATCTTACATAGGAGGTCCTGGTAAGAAACTCAGAACGATTATAACTGGCTACCACCAACTGGAAGGATTTGGGAAAGGTCAAAAGGAGAGAGGAGATTCCAGTCCATTTGTTTTACCAACTTCCCAGAATCCTTTTTGGCTGGAATCTCTCTTGGCTGAGTGTTGCACACATCACCAGGAAAGACTCTGTGTCAGAATGATTGGCCAAAGAACCAGAAACCAACTCATAATCGTAAAGCCTGAGACAGTGAGCCGAGGGCAGAGCAGTCCTCCTGGCTTCCCTTACCCTCCTGAACCCCACCCAGTGTCCCTTCCCAATAAAGCCCCTTGCTTTGTCAGTGTATGTGTGTTCTTGGACAATTCATTTCCGAGTGTTAGACAAGAGCCCACTCTTCAGTTCTGGAAGGGGCTCCCCCTTCATGTAACACATCTGTGTTGCTTCCACATTTGGCTACTGTGAATAATGTTGCTCTGAACACCGGTGCACAAATATTTGTGCTAATCACTGCTTTCAATTCTTCTGAGCATATAGCCAGTAATGGAATCGTTAGATTGCATGGTAAGTGTACATTTATCTATTTTCCGTAACAGCCACAGTATTTTATGTTCCTCCCAGCAATGCACAAGTGTTTCATTTTTCCCCACATTCTCTCCAATACTTGGCCTTCCCTTCCCTTCCCTTCCCTTTTCTACTCCTTCTCCCTCTTTCCTTCCCCTTCCCCTCCTCTTCCTCTTTCTTCTTCATCATCTTTTAAAATGTTTTTAATAATAGCCATTCCAGTGGATGTGAAGTAGTATCTTATTGTGGTTTTGATTTGCATTTCCCTTAATGATTACTCATCTTGAACATCTTTTCATGTGCTTATTGGCTATTTGTATATCTTTTTAGCTAATTTGCTATTAAATCCACTAACTAGCACTTCTTAGATTCAGTGGTGTCTCTCAGCTGCTAACCTCCTTGAACCTATTGCTATTTATTTTTTCGTTAGTACTTTTTCCTTGACTCAGTATCATCTCTCAGTGCTCTGACTCTGCAGGTACCACAATCTCCTCAAAATTATTCTTTGTCTGTATCTTCTTTGTTCTCTTTACTAGATGTGAGTGACCAAAACTCAGGGTCTGATGGCTCCACTCCTTGGACCACTTTCTCACTGTATATTTTAAGACAATCTTTTAAGCTCTCAAGTTCTGGTCAAATACCTTCAGCTGCCTCTAATATATTTGTTTCTGGTTACTTCCAGTTGACTTCCAGTAACTTCCAGCACTGTTACTGTTAATTCCAGCTCAACATATACAGTTGAC
This sequence comes from Redunca redunca, assembly GCA_006410935.1. Taxonomy (NCBI): domain Eukaryota; kingdom Metazoa; phylum Chordata; class Mammalia; order Artiodactyla; family Bovidae; genus Redunca; species Redunca redunca. Next base: position 1,576,200 of record SJYQ01001904.1, on the reverse strand, counting down.
CCCCAAACAACACCGGGGGTTAGGGGCACTAACCCTTTACATAACTAAAAATCCATGTATAACTTATAATCATCTCCCTGTATCCATGGTTTCACATTCTTAGATTCAGCAACCATGGATTATTTAGTATTTATTACTTTCCTGTGAAGGACAGGGAAGCCTGGTGTGCTGCAGTCCATGGGGTCGCAGAGAGCTGGACACATCTGAAAGACTGAACGACAGCAACACTGGAAAAAAATCTGTATGTAAGTGGAATAAACCCATATTGTTCAGGGGTCAACTGTATGCCATTTATATCGTCATTCTGGTATCACTAACTATTCTCAGTTTCTATCGCTGTCCAGGTTTTGACCTTCACGTACTTTTGGTTTTTCCTTTATTTCCTCCATCTTTATCATCCATATCAACTAGTTTTTAGCTCTGTTTTATCCTTCCTTCACAGTTTAAAACTTTATTCTGAGATGATGCAATCTAAAACATTCCCATGATTGGTGGCCATACTTTCTGTTTAATGATTTAGTGTTTGTGAAAGAATTCATTAAACGCGAGGTAAGATGTGTGATTGTGTTGTTTAGCACCATGCCCTGCACAGAAGAAGCAGTCAGTAAATACTTGCTGAATGATTTGAGTTCTCTCTGACTATTGTACATTAGTCAGCATACAAGTCTATAGTCATTTATTGTTAAAATTTCATCCTAACATGTATTCTGTTTAGGAGGAGAAAAGAGTATAGATTTCAGAAGAAATGCAAGGAATATACAACTAAGTTTTCCTAGAATGTATCACGTAATAATGCCTTAAAAATGTAAATTATGTTCTGTGCTTTTAAAAATGTTATACTTAAAAGGTTTTTAAAATTTAAAATGGGTCTAGTCTTGCTTACATTTGGTATCAGATATAAGTGATTAATAATTCCATGTTCACTGAATTCTTGATTTGTTTCCTGTGTTAGAGATTTGAGACTATTAAGAGGCGATTAGGGAGGATATCCTTGAAGTCTCCTTCATACCAAGAATCTCCCTTTTTTTGTGGTTCACTTAACTTAATGTGGGAGTTGCTTGTGATATTTTCTACATTTCACCTTCTGAGGTTATGGGCCCCATTCATATGCCATATCTCCCTCTCAGATGAGTAAGTATGACTTTTATGAATTTTTCTTCACTTGTAGAATTTAATTTACATGAATAATTAGTAAAGGACCAAGTGAAATTCCTCTCTCCCTGCACAAACAATCTTGTTAAGAAAATCAACTGCAAACTTTTTACGTTAATATTTTTTTCTTTGCACCTTTAAATTTATTGCTTGCTGCAAAGAAGCGAAATAAAAAGAAATATAGGGTACTACAACATACGGCTCTTTTGCATATTGATATCTGAATAATTACCTTAGGACATATTGAGTTATAATATGAAATACTATTCCCTCGGGACATTATCTTAAAATATTTTACTTACTTAGCATATAGTTCAATATTTTAGAATTATGTAAAGAGTATAGTTGTTCACTGATATGGAGTGTGCTGGCAGAAACAAAAAATTAGAAGGGCCTAAAAGCAAAAGGGAATTGTTCTTGGAATGTTAGAGTATTTAAATGCTGTAGCAATATAGTTGGGGCCTCCCTGGTGGCTCAGTGGCAAAGAATCCACCTGTAGTGGAAGAGTCAGAGGAGACCTGGGTTTGATCCTTGGGTTGGGAAGATCCCTGGAGGAGGAAATGCAATCCATTCCAGTATTCTTGTCTGGAGAATCCCAATGGACAGAGAAGGCTGGCAGGCTACAGTCCAGAGGGTTGCGAAGAGTCAGACACAACTGAAGCGACTGAGCACACAATATGGTTGGTCAATTACAACAGAGAAGGCAGCCGTGAGTCTGTATAGGTGGTTAATATGTGCATATTTTCCATTTAAAGTGTGTTTCACATGGGATTCTGTTTGATACCCACATCTGTAATTCTATCTTTTAAAATCCCATTTACATACAACCAGAAGTCAGGATTTTTTTTTTTTTTACAATACAAAGGCTTGAAAGAGATGTCAAAGAAATAGTGTCTGAAAACTAAGAACTACAATGTTCATACTGTGAGTCAATGGCCTGCTGCGAATTGAACACAAGAGAGCGCGGCTGTGCAGTGCAGGCTGATGTGGCTGTGATGTGACACATTGGGTGCCTGCTTCTTAGAACATGCTCCAAGCAGTCTAGTTTGTTGTCGTTCAGTTGCTAAGTCATGTCTGACTCTTTTGCAACTCCATGGGCTGTCCATGGGATTTTCCAGGCAAGAACACTGGAGTGGATTGTCATTTCTTTCTCCAGGAGATCTTCCTGATCCAGGAATCGGACCTATGGCTCCTGCCACATTTCTGCGTGGCAGGCAGGTTCTTTACCACCGGGACCATTTAGGTGGCTGGAGTACACAGACTGGGTAGCTTATATGTGTACTAAGTTGCTTCAGTCATGTCCGACTCTTTATCAACCTATGGACTGTAGTCTGCCAGCCTCCTCTGTCCATGGGATTTTCTGGGCAAGAATACTGGAGTGGATTGCCATTGGGTAGCTTATAACAGAAATTTATTGCTCACAGCCTCACAGTTCTGGAGGCTGGAAGTCCAAGATCAAGACATCAGCATGGTCATATGCTCTTAAAAGCTTTTTTTTCTTTTTTTCTGGCTCATAATCAGTGCCTTCTTGCTGCGTCCTCACATGGTGGAAGCAGGTAGGAAGCTCCCTGGAGCCACTTTTATAAACGCATGAATCCAACTGATGAAGGCTCCACCCTCATGGCTTAAACACCTCCCAATGTCCCATCTCCTGATACCATCACAATGGCTATTAGGGTCTAATATGAATTTTGTGGGATACAAACCTTCAGATCATAGCAGGTTACGTGTTCCCTAATAAGCCTAGACCAGAGGAAAGCCCACCAATGTCAGGAATACCGTGGCAAAGCTGAACATACTGGAGCATTGCATTTTGCCATTCCATGGACTGTGTGGCTGTCACCACATTCTTTAAACTCTCCAACTCCCAGTTTCCTCACCGGTAAAGTTAATTGCATGAAATAAATGAGATCATGCAAGGAAAGTGCCCTTTTATTTCCTGGGGTTATTACTATTATTGTTGTTGCTATAATGAGACCGGATTTTTATATTCATAAAAAATAATTACTGCCAGTCAGCTATTCATAATCATATAATCTGCAGCATGAATTCCACATGAAAGGGTAAAATGAAAACAAACCTTTATTTTACATCTGAGGTCATGAAGTGTGTTTGCTTTTAAAGTTGTTTTTGATATGGCTTCTTCAAGGTTTAGGAAATTAAAAATGATCATACATATTTGTTTAAATAATTTTCGTCATATGGCAGTTTTGTAACCAAGGATGTATTTTGTTCACCTCGTTTATCATAAAATTGGTCAATTTCTATTTTTAATGCTCTGAAATAGTTATTTCTCAGTTTCTGCTGTTTGAGAAAAAATATTATTATCTTGATTTTACAGATGAGGCAACCCATATGCAGGTTACACAATGGGATAGATGTTATATTTTAGGTTTAGTGGCCAAGCAAAAATGAAGTTGAGTTACTTTCTTCCCTGGATCTTGCCAGCTTCACTACTTTTCGTACTGCTGTTGTAAAAAGAATATGAGGAAATGTGCAGCATTGAGAACTAAATTATGGATGNGTCCATTCCGAAGGAGATCAGCCCTGGGATTTCTTTGGAACGACTAATGCTGAAGCTGAAACTCCAGTACTTTGGCCACCTCATGCAAAGAGTTGACTCGTTGGAAAAGACTCTGATGCTGGGAGGGATTGGGGGCAGGAGGAGAAGGGGACAACAGAGGATGAGATGGCTGGATGGCATCACTGACTCAATGGACGTGAATCTGAGTGAACTCCGGGAGTTGGTGATGGACAGGGAGGCCTGGCATGCTGCAATTCATGGGGTCGCAAAGAGTCGGACACGACTGAGTGACTGAACTGAAACTGAACTGAACTGAACTGATACCAACTGACCAAAACCTGAGTTGACTTCTACTACTTTATCAAATCATTTTATAAAGTGTGTATATTTCTCATCTATTAGTGCTTCAGCCAATACCTTCTAAATTTCAACAGTAAGATGGCCAAAGGAAATGTAAGTTGCCATGTATTAAAAATCAATTGAAATAACATTTCAACCTTCAGATGCAGCAAATATTCTGAGAAAATTAAATGCAATCCAAAGGATAGCAGTGATCGGTCATGGGCTATTCTAATCAATTAAATGTGTGATTCTTAAGGCTTGCCAAGTTAGACTTTGCTATCTGGATGGCCCCTTCTCTGACCTTTCTTCTCTTTTCTATACCTCATTTCTTAGTTACCTGTTTCTTTCCTGCCTTAGTTCCTCTTGTCACAAAGGGAATGTACCCCCAGTTAAGTTACACTTAGATTACTAAATGTTTTTGTACAAGACCAGGTAATACTAGACTCAAAGAAGCAAGTCTCTAACAAGGTGATTTCGGGCACTGTGGTATTTGGGTAGGAAAAATATTTTGCTGATGGCAGAGTCTTTAGCTCCACCTCAGATCGTATCCACTTTCTCTCTAGGGCTGTTTCTGCTCTTACCTGTTTCCGGGTAGGTGTATCTACCTGTGATTCTGTAGAAATGCGAATTGGTCAACCAGGAGAACTCCTGGTTAGCTGTTGTTTCAGAAGGATGACTGAAGTGTTAAGTCAGGCAGAGTAGATGATGATGAAATTTGCCCATATGAGGTAGAGAGGGCTTGATGGAGGGTAGAGATGGATGGAAGGCCATGCCTGTCTGAATGTAATAAGAAGAGAAGTGTGAAAATGGGTGATAAGTTCAGGGTTTGTTCAAAGCCTGCTATTTGATGATCTATGGGGAGATACATAGTAATGACTGATTGAAATCAGACTGTGAAGTGTTTGAGGGTCATTGCGAGGAGTTTGGCCTTGAGCCTGTAGGCAGTAGGACTGTGGAATTTCTCAATCTGTACCCCCTATTGCCACTGAATGCCCTCACATTAGGTAGTCACCACCCAAGGACTGCAAAAAAATCATAGTATTTGGAATCAGAATTCTTGGGTCAAACCTCTTAAAGACTGCATGGTCTCGGGCAAATTATTGAAGCACAGAACCAGTGAACTAGTTCCCCTGCTTTATAAAACAGTGCTGTATGTTGGAGTTCAAGCTGGTCTGGGCCAGTTAAATAGAGTGTGACAGGTATACTAGGGCTGGGCTCGGAACATCCCTCCACTAGGGTGGGATGCAAGCAGAGCACAGGTGCTGGAGGAAGGTTCCCTAGTTGGGAGACCTGAAGATCCAGAAGCAGATGCAAATCCAAATGTCATCTCCTCTGTAAAAAAAAAATCTCAAAATCAGTTATTTGCAGCCAGTTCTCAGCTTCTGAAGTTTGTTCTGTGTGCCTTTATTATAACATTAATTGTCTTATGCTAGTATTAAATATATGGATATTGTATTTTTGAAATGCTCTTTTGGTTGGAGGTAATAAAACCATAGAGGGTAAGGTTAGGAGAAAAGGCAATTTAAATTCTACTGAGGTGAAGAGAGAAGGGAGTCAGGGTCCCCAAGAGTTGGAAATGTACTCGAGCTCAGGTAGTGACTTGAAATAAGTAATAAAAAGTTATCAGAAATCCAGGCACCATTTTCATTGTCAGCTTCATTTTTCTTATTCTACAGACCAGCTTCTCTACTTCCCTGTCTCCTACTGAGACACATGGTGATTCAAAATTGACAAGTTGCAATTCTAATCACCTACAGAGATGAACTGGTGTTCCCTGAATCTCAGTTTCAAATTCTCCAGAGAAACGCATCTGGTGGTTCATTCTTGGCTTACTCGTCTCTCCTATCCAATCCACTATGTCCAGAGAAATGGAGTCACGTGACTCTTGTCTGTCTGTAGACACCCACCCTTTGAATGGGAACAGCCCTCTGGGCAGGGACAATCAGTTCCGGGGCTGGACAGACACTTCAGAGGGTTTCCATGACATCGATTTTCTGCTTCTTCAAGGCTACAGACCATGTTTCATTGATGTTGTTGTCACTAGTACTTTGCATACTATTTTGCCCATACCTAATAAGCATTGATATCTCACTGCCTTGCACACTGTGAGCTTCCCTGATGGCTCAGCAGTAAGGAATCCACTTGTAATGCAGGAGATGCAGGAGAGGTGGATTCCCTAGGTCAGGAAGATCCCCTGGAGTAGGAAATGGCAACCCACTCCAGTATTCTTGCCTGGAAAAATCCTATGGACAGAGGACCCTGGTGGACTACAGTCCATGGGGTCACAAAGAGTCAGGACACAATGCACACACTAATAAGAATTGATACATTTTTGGTAAATAAATGAAATCACTCTTGGCTAAGATCAGAATTCCTTCTAAAATAGTAATATTTGCAGAATTTTATATTTTCAAGTGACTTTTGTAATCAGCTTATGACATCATCGCAATAATCTTGTGAGTGATTAGATATTTTGTTATCATGTAAGTAATGATCATAAACATGACAGTGTCTAAGATTATGGAGAAGTTCAATTCTATAACGAGTGAATATTGCAATCAAATAATCAAAGATATCCTGATTTTCATTTAAAAGTAGATTGATGACTTCTTCCTCCTATTCATCTGAACTTAACATGCATGGATTTAGTTTCCATGGCACCCCACTCCAGTACTCTTGCCTGGAAAATCCCATGGATGGAGGAGGCTGGTGGGCTGCAGTCCATGGGGTCGCAAAGAGTCGGACACGACTGAGTGGCTTCACTTTCACTTTTTACTTTCATGCATTGGAGAAGGAAATGGCAACCAACTCCAGTGTTCTTGCCTGGAGAATCCCCGGGATGGGGGAGCCTGGTGGGCTGCCATCTATGGGATCGCACAGAGTCGAACACGACCGAAGTGACTTAGCAGCAGTAGCAGCAGCAGCGTGACAAATTGGTCATATTTGGACTATCCATTAATGAAAGTAGAAAGTTTATGATGCAGGCAGTTCTCTAAATGATTGCAATTATCTTTGAGCAAAAGTTTCGTTTTATTTTGGTTAGTTTGGTTTCTTCAGTAGAGAGAGGAGTGATAGAGCTTTCTGAGTAATTTATTGAACTTTTCATTTTATTTATGGAATGCTAACTTCAAGTAGTAAATAATAAATAAAATATATTTTGTGATTTTTAGACACAGTTTTGGAAAAATTATTTTAAAAAGCATGCCACCCATGTATACTTCAAGTTTGAAGATAATTTATAATTG
>SJYQ01001904.1:1521866-1559840 GCA_006410935.1 Redunca redunca | reverse complement strand
TGTTCCCCATCTTCATATTGATTAATTTCATTTTCACATGCATCATTCTGATTTCCAACATCTTCAGAGCCGTCTTCAGAAGATGAGTCATTTGCAAAGACAGATTTTCATTAGTGGAGCCATCCTCGGAGTCAGAATGTGATGGTCTGTTCGCAGGAATATTGTTTGCTCCTCTGTGTCTTTCATTATCTCTTGGAAGGGATGTGCCTGATGTAGTTGCTTAGTCATTATCCAAGTAATTAAAATCAAATGTACTTATTTTGTAGATTAAACAAGAACATTCTTTATTATGATTGTTTGCAATTGAAGCTTCAGGGACATTTTAGGCTAGATATTACATTAAATATTATTTTCCATTTAAATTAAAACATTTAATCAGAAATTCTGAAAAGCAAGATATGTAAGCTAATGCTTTGTATGTGAAAATCATGAAGATGCAGTTCTTCATGTAATATTCTTTTGTGAAGTTAATAGGCAACAAAGTTTAAGAGGTTATCAACACCGATTATGGATTCTAGTCACTAACATAGTTAGTGTTGTGTGTGTCTAAGTTTCCAAATAGTTTATAAACTCTTTAGAACTGGGTTCCTTTAAAATTTTTAATGATTTTTTTTCCCCCTTTCCTCCCATTGTTACAAGTAAGGACATTTTGGATAATTAACTGATTGCAATTTCTATGTAAAAGTGTGCAATCTGATAATTAAGTTAGCATTGGAAAGAAAGAAGAGAAATTATCTTGTGTACCCCAAAGCTATGAAGTCTGTGTGATCAAAGTGTGTGTCTGTTTCTCATGTTAGATGATCGAGGGGTTTGCTAACTGGGAGCTCTGGGGTCATATAAAAATGTAGTTCAAGAGTGAGGAAAGTTTAAGGGTCTGGAGAAGAAAGCCTAACGAACCTGCACTCCATGGGTAGCATGTGGAGGGGCTTGTCCTTATTGAAAGTGGGGTGGCAAATATCATAGCTGAAGAAGTTAAGAGCCAGAAGAAGGAAGAGTGTGGATTTTTCACATACAGGTCTTGAGGCAGAGAACCGCATTGGCTGGGCTATAAGGATTCTGGCTTCTTGAGGTAAATCAGGATGAAAGTGAAAAGAAAGTGAAAGTGAAGTCGCTCAGTTATGTCCAACTCTTTGTGACCCCACGGACTGTAGCCTACCAGGCTTCTCCATCCATGGGATTTTCCAGGCAAGAGTACTGGAGTGGGGTGCCATTTCCTTCTCCAGGGGATCTTCCCTACCCAGTCTTCCGCATTGTAGGCAGATGCTTTTACCGTCTGAGCCATGATAAAAGAAGACAAACAGGGAGCTAAGAAAGCATGAGACTTCACTGGAATCAGCATGAAAAGCAAACACTGCAGAAATATAGTTACCTCTCTCACATGGCAAGGTTAGGCCAAGAGCTCTTCAGGTCTGCTAGAAAAGGAAGGTAGAGTTGTTTCAGAGGAACTGCTGTAAGGTACCACTGTGAGGAATTGCAGTCTTGGGACAACTCAGAGCAAGGCAGCAATAGGCCTAATGAGGGGAAGGGGGTACTGTGATTCTCCACTTTTAGCCCCAGGGATATCAGAGGCCACATTGCCCTAGGAGCTGTGAGGAAGGAAGTTTCAGTTGGGCTTTGAAAAATCTTTAATAGAGGGGGATACTGTAGATACATGAGGAATTAGCCCATCAGTGGTGTATCCAATTGGGTGTCTTAGTCAGTTAGAATACTGGAACAAGAAAGCCATGGACTGGATGACTTAAACAACAAATATTTATTTTCCATAGGCCTGAAGGCTGAAAATCTGACATCAGGGAGCCAGAATGATCAACTTCAAGTGAGGGCTCTCTTCCTGACTTGCAAGCAACCACTTCTTGCTATGTCCACACATGACAGAGAGAGAGAAAAAGAGTAAGCTTTCTCTGTCTCTTCTTAAAAGGGTAGTAGCCCCATCATGAGAGCCCAGTTCCAAATACCATCAAGTTGTGGATTAGGGTTTCTGCATTTGAATGTTGAGGGGACACACACATTTGGTCCATAGCACTACGTGATGCAGGCTTTCCCAGTGGCTTAGTGGTAAAGAATCTGCTTGTAATGCAGGAGACACAGGAGATGCAGGTTTGATCTCTGCATTAGGAAGAGCCCCTAAAGATGCGCATGGCAACTTACTCCAGTATTCTTGCTGAGAAAATTCCATGGACAGAGGAGTCTGGTGGGCTATAGTCCATATGGTCGCAAAGTGTCAGACACGACTGAAGCAAATGAGCACACTCATGCACTAGGTGATGCTGTCGTTTGGAAGGTGTTGTTTAATGAGTTTTTGTAGCTGAAGGGAAAACAAATGTACTCTCTTTTTTGTCCTGAGGCAGATAGATACTCAATGGACCCTATTTCTAGAGCCTGACTTGACCATACTACCTTTGAAAGGTTGGGCCTGGCCACACCATAGTGGTGGGGGATAGATTCAAACACTGGCCAGGTCTATTACTGACTCAAGTAACAAAAACCCATGGCAAATTGAGATAATGGTGATTTGGAGGCCCTGTTGGATATTTTTGCCTCCTTCTTGACTTATCTGTTGAATTTGGGTCTACTCAGAAGAACAATTTATAAGTTCTTTTGATTTTTTTTAACTAATTATTTTTTTCAGTTAACTTCTTTTTGTAATATTTACTAGCTTTATCCCTTCAATCCTTCTGTGCATGTGTGTGTGTACAACATAAAGTATATTTTAACTCACAGTTAAAAGTGCAAATTTTTAGTGGAACTATACTATCTAGGGTTTTGTCATAAGATTTTAAGAGAATCTCTTCAACCTATAGTTCTATTGTGTGTACCATACAGCTCAGGTCATGTAGAGTGAGTTCCTTATTCTAATAAAAGATAAAAACAAAACAAATATATTTGGTTGTTACTGACATTGAGTATGATATTTTCCCTCTTCTTTAAGCAAGTTAAATTTATTAAAAGAATAATTTATGAGTGATCACTGTAGGAGAAATGAATTGCCTTACTGTGATTCTATTATTAATAAGAAAAACGAAGTTGACAAAACAAAAGACTGCATCTGAGGTCTGCATAGAAACTACAAAACCCAGACATCTACTTAAAATAAACAACCAGCTGATAGGTTCTAAATGATCATAATTTGGGCATATAGAAAGGAAAATGCAAGGCATATTATAAAAATGAAAATCATTTTTACATGATTAGATGCTGCTACAAATATCATTTTCTTATCCCATTCTCAATCATCTGACTTTTTGATAAAATTTAGAACATTCATCATGGTAAAATACTACCTCCTGATTTTTAAAACTCACACAGAACCAATAGTGAAGTACTGGCTTAATCACCCATCCCTCCTCACCATCTATTTAAGGCTGTGTTCTTTGTTTCAAGGTCCTGTTGAAATAAAACAGAATGAAATTAGTGACCTTCATACCGACTTCCCTAACCAGCTTCTGGCAACCGACCCAGCCATCAGTCTGTCAATAGCTTGTGCAGTTTCAGATTTCATTCGCAAAAAGAAAAAAGAAAACACTCAGTTCCTTGTCATAAACATCGTATTTCAATTGTTTCTTTTAAAGAGCTAATTACATTTACACATGTTATATACTAATACAGACTTATTTTGTTGGTAAGCTTTCTGCAGAAGTGGAGCTTAATTGGAAATATTTTATATGAGGCATATGGAGAAAGCTGCATTAGTGAAGCAAAATATTTATAATTCTTCCCTGTTTGGTTTAGATTTGTCAATCTTTTCCCTTCTTTACATAAAACAACATCTTGCATACAAACTGTTTAAAAGTTGGAACGGTGGCATTCCAAATGGAATAAGACACAGGGAACTATAGTTAAATTGAGGAAGGAAAATGTAGGTAAAGGTGAAAAATGCTGTCATCTAAGATTTGGATGTCTGGCAAGAGCTTCAAGGTCTTAAAAGATGAAGAATTGCTAGTTTCTGTGAATAAAAACAGAGAAGGGCACACAGCTCAATCTTTATCTTTTAATCTTTGTCCTAAATTTAAACTAGTTTGTTTAATAGCTTATTTTATCTTTTTTTTCCCCATCTTGATGTTCCTATNTTAATCTTTGTCCTAAATTTAAACTAGTTTGTTTAATAGCTTATTTTATCTTTTTTTTTCCCATCTTGATGTTCCTATCTTTTCACTAAGAACTTAAAAAAAATCCCATCTTTCTGTTTTTCCTTGCTTCATGTATTTATTTTCCTGTTTGTCTTCAAGAGTGCACATTGAAAATTTTGTCCTTTTTAAAGATACCCTCAAACTTTCAAATCAGATTAACAGTTCAATCAATACATACATTTTTCTAGTTTAATCAACTATGTGTATCTGCTTTATGTCCTTTGTATTAATAAATTGTGCTTTTTATATTAAAAATAAAATAAAATAAAATACAAAAAAAAAAAATAAAGATACCCTCAGTTGTTTCTGTAGAATATTGCAGAAATTCTTGACATTCTGCCCCACAAAAGTCTTCTGCAGAATCATAAGCTATTTAGTTTCAGCTGGACCAGCAAATAATGCCTGCTTTTCGGTAGTGGATTTTCTATTAGTAAATTCCTCGGGGTGTGACACATTTCCTCCAAGTCAGATTTCCTGAAGTCACAAACATTTTATTATTTCCTTTATTCTTTCATGACTTTGCATTTCAACCCCTATAATATTTATGATCCCTGGATCCTAGATGTTTCCTCCCTGTGACCTTAAAATTACTTCTCATCCAGGCTAAAATTCTTGTGTTTGGTCCAGAATGGCCTCACTTGGCTATGGTTCTGTGCCTTTGAAGATCCGTTACATCAAGGGTTAAAATTTTAGTCTTAAGGAAAAAATCTATCTCCAGGATTATTTCCAATATTTTATATTTTTAATGCAATACTTGAGGGGATTGTTGAGACTTTTTATATTTGATGCAAAGGATATATTGTGTTAGGTACAGCATGATAGGAGGAACAACTCAACATGTTTTTCAAAAAGCAGTTACTAGTGTGTCTTTGAGGGAATTTCTTCTGTATTTTAGACAAGCTAACGTAGTTACTGTTTTGAGAGGCAGGCTGAAGATAGGTAGAGATGGCTTATATCTATATTTTGACTTCTATAGTCTGTTGTGTACATTGGTCTTATTTCCTTCCCCAATCTTCTCTCGAAGTTGGGACAATCTGTCATTTAAAACACACTACCCCTAGAAAGCATTGTCTCATAATATTTCAAATATTTTCTCTTGAAGTTGATACTTTCAAAAATATTTTTTTCCATATACTCATCCACTTATTATTCCCTTGAGGCAAGAGCAGACTCCTTAGTCTATCTAGAAATATCCTCCTGGGACTCTTTTCCACCTAAAACGAACAAATCCAGAAAGCTATGAGACCAGAGATCTAGTTGAAGAGCAGTGCGGTGAGAAAGATCTTCTGGCCTTAGTGGGGTGGGATGCTAGCTTGAGCTTGGTGCATTAGGACAACTTGCTAAACCTTATGTAGTCTCAGTTGATCCATCCGTCAAATGGGGGTAACAATACGCATTGCAAGGATTAAATCCTTCTTTACTTTCTTGTCTCCAATCTCCTGGGATTAACATTCTTGGAGCATTAACAGAAAACAAACAACAAACAAAAAATGTCTTCTGCAGTTCTCACCTCCCACTCTTTTTTTCCTAATGGCTTGAACATCACTGAGCAAAAATGGAAACCAGAGTGTTTTCTGCCACATTTATTTAGTCCAAGATGCTGCCTGGCTGGGTTGGTCTAAAGTAACTTGGAGTGACTTGAAATCTCATAGGCTGTCTGACAGTTGTGTAGAGCAAACTGAATTGGCCTAGGGAGCCCTGACCTACTTCTTAAATAAATCTCCACAGGATAAAGTTACATGGCACAGTTGAACAATCACATTCTATGGAGCCAGCAATATTTTGGTTCTCATTCTGGTTCTTCCAGCCAGGCTGTAGTGTCTTTGGGACAGTTTGCCTTGTCCTTCCCAAGTCTTCTTTTCTTTGTCTGCAAGTGATGCTAACTGTATTTCCTGTTCAGATTGCCAGTTATATGGAATTGGCTGTATGTAATATCTGGAGTAGGTTGTCGGGGTGGGTGTGAGTTTTAACCTTAAATTTGCTACCCCCACCACCTCCCTAGGTGAATAGCACAGATTACTAAATGGATCTGTCAAAATTAGACATTTTAGAAAGGAATTACCATTAAAAAAAATATTTCCCCAAACATATCAGGAGTATAGAGAAGTTAAGTGAAAGTCCAGAATATTATTTCACAAACTGTCTTTTGGTGCCACTTTCAAAGAAAGAGGAAGGAGTTGGAAGCAGGATACACTCTACCATTTGGTGATTTGTTTTGTTCTTTTGACATGTGAAGAATGCAAGGCTGAGACTTATTTGGGCTCCCTGGAAGGTAGAATGAAGGGCTGGGTAACAATTTCTTTCTCTTAAAAGTTTTTTCCAAGGTCTAGAAATAATCCAAATTTATAATAGATATTCCTGACTGCTACAGGCTACAGAGCATTCTGGGAGTTAAGTGAAGTGAGTCTCAGAGTTTCTGAAAACATGTTAAGACTCTAGTCAGACAACAGATGGCAACTGACCTTTGAGGGGTTGCATACCAAATTGGGTTAAAACCCTATTCAGGGAGACAAAGTTTCAGATGTGTGATTTACAAAAGAAACCTGAAGCTTTCCTATCATTTGGAATGTTTGTTGTGCTTTACTTGCTTTCCCCTTTTGAGTCAGAAGGGTGCAGTTCTAGGTTAATTTGCAGCTTCTTTAATTTTATGGGGGAGTTTTTGTCTCATAAGTTTCCATGAAATAATGAGCAGATAGGAAAGCCCTAACGGTGGAATCTGCATAGGAGTCCATGACACATTTATCTGCATACAAAGGCTCCTTTCATTTCTAAGGAGTAATAGAGACAAATAAAATTTTTAAAAAAATACACTGGATTGAATGACAAAGGAAACAGTGGTGCCCCCTGAAGGTTTGTGCTGGACCTCCCTGGCCTGAAGGCTGTGACAGGGCTTGCTAAATGGCAGGCAGTGGCTGTACTTCGGCTGTCAGGGTTTCAGCAATTGTCACTGTCAAAATGTAGCACACTCATTATTCAGGTACAAAACTATAATTAAGAACATTGGCCAAGAAAGGGGGAGGGGAATTGGACGGTTCAGGGAGTTGCAAGTAGGATAAAGAGCAGTTCTCCTCTAGGTCACTAGTTCAAACTTGGCCCATCTTGGTAATGACTGACAGTCATTAATAGATGATGGCTGTTTGATGGCCTATATGAGTAGGTGCCCATATCAGAAAAGTCACCATTGTAATTGGCATTAATTGGCACTTCTGTTGGCAGCGTCAGCCGAGAGGCTGAAGATTGAATGGGCTATAGCGAGTGAATTATCCTCTCATCCAGAGAAGTGGGCCTCCCAGGGCCGAGATGAAGCACCGTCGCGGGGCATTGTGGGAAAGCTACTGCGGTCCGGCTCCTCCGGCTCTGCAAACAGAGGGCAGCCCTGTGTAGTGCTCTCCCTTCGGCACCTGCCTTGATGAGCACTGAATCTACTTAAAAATCCGTCCTTACCAAAATGAAACAATGGGCCTCGGAAAAGCAAAGGGGCCCAAGTGTGAGATAATGAGAAGTACCTCTGGGGCACCATCCTCCCCTGGCTTATTTCTTGTGAAAGCCGTTGGTCAGAGAGGTGAGCAGCCTCGGATGTGATCTGCAGCCATAACTTGATTGTAACTTGGGCTTAAAAATAATATACTCTGTTTGGAAATGAAAAAGCTAAAGGCTGTCTTAACGGCCTGCAGTAAAACACTGTTGAACACGCCACCATGTTGACTTTTTATAGTTGAAAATTAAAGGTCCACTGTAATCATTTTTTGCTCTTCATTGATTTAAGGACCTAGTCTAATAATAATTTAGACTCAACTTTTCATCTCTGCGTAGATTCATGATTTGTAAGCTCTTTCTGGCAACTGTTTCTGTAATACCAATGAAATGTCTTTTTATTCATCTTACTTTTTGGCTCAACTCCCTCATAATTAGCTTTTAGGTCAAAGGAACAAGTATTAAGACTAAATTTCTGTGAATATCAACTCCTAAAGGACATTTCACAGCAGTAGTACCAGTCACTATTTCTTTAGGATTTTTCATTTATCTTATATCTATGCTGAGGTAAAGTATTTGGGCAGTGTGTTTCCTAAAAGAATTAAACATCAGAAAGAAGTTTATTTGTATTTTAAATGGTTATTGTTTTCAGGTTTCACCAAGGCAGATTGCTAAAAGTACAGTTAACAAAAAGCAAAACAGAAAAATGTTTAAAGAATAGAAAAGTGTAATGGTTTCATTTAAATTATTATTTATTTAAGTTAGAAGAAAAGGTATTCCTGTGGTCTTATCTGCAAAATAAGAGCACTTTTTCCTAAATAGGAAAAGTTGTGTTTTATAATATTTATATTTTTTATTCAAATAATTTTGTTCAGTTTCCTTTTTTGAGGTGATTTGGACTTACACCGTAAACTAAACATCTCATTTCCTTGTTATTATTATTATTTTTTCTTTAAAATTTCTGCTTCCAAACCTTGTAATTTTCTGGGGTTTTAGCATTGTAAAGTAAATGTGGAAGTTTAACTATAGGTGGCGCTCTTGCATACAGCTTGTTTTTAGAAACATCCCTCTGCATAGAATGAGTTTGGCAGGCAAGTTTAATGGAAGCTGCTTAATAGTATACATTATATATCATAAATTCTACTTAATGATTCTGCCCAGATAAAGAGCCATGAGCCCATTCTTCAATGATTGATATGCTTGTTTCATCCAAATTACCACCATTTGGTATATTATGACTTTTATTAGCAATCCAAGAATTTTAACAAGTAGATCATGGCTCACCCATATTAAAGTGTGAGAGAAATTTGGATCATTCCATTCTCTCCCCAACTGAAGAGATGTCACCCTTTATGCTTCCCATGTTCAAAATAAAATTTTCAAGATATGATTAAAGGAAGGTGGACAGTACACTAAAAAGGCCAATTCACTGTCTTGGTTGAAAGCTGATGGATGAATGACTCTCACACCAACTCAAGTAAAGGGATGTTTACAAGTCAAAATGGTACCCAATGATTTGACAAAATTCATTATGCTAAGAAAATTACCCATTATACATATTATCATTAATTTCAGGTGAAGGAAAAATACCATGGAGATTTTAATTTTTGAGAAAGAGACTAGATTAAGAAAGGTGATGAACTGCATGTGTACGTGAGAGAGGTGGGAGGAGAATGAAAGAAAAATGAGGAGATTAGGGAACAGAGAGAGGAGCAAGCTGATAGGCTGTTTCTAGGATGACAGAGTCTTTCCTCTGGTGGGTATTAAACCTCTTCTCTGGAGGGAACTCCAGGGATGCTGGTGTTCTTCCCAGAGGGTCCTCATAATTTGGTTCACATCTAGTTTCAAGGGATGGTATTTTGCTAATTGGTTAAATCTATCCTGTGGGGGGTGTGTGTGTGTGTGTGTGTGTGTGTGTGTGTGTGTGTGTGTGTGCACGCATGCGCGTACGCCCACTCACATCCAACTCTTTGCGACCTCCTCGACCGTAACCCGCTAGGCTCCTCTGTCCGTGGAATTTTCCAAGTAAGAATACTGGAGTGCGTTGCCATTAACTACTCCAGGGGATCTTCCTGACCCAGGGTTTGAACCTGTGTCTTTTACATTGGCAGGCAGATTTTTTTTTACCACTGAAGCACTATTCCGCTTACCAAGTATCTCAAAGAAAATGTTGAAGAAAATTCTCTGCTTCCATTCTGTAAATCTCTTCATGCTATTTTGAAAAATTTGGGGATAAGTGAATTGCCTCTGATCCAAGTTATATATTACCTTAGTGCACTAAATGAACAAAAACCTCTGTTTGACGTTTCATATTCAGACAGTGCTTCTTGATTTTTTCCCCCCAGCCTTTACATAACAAGTTAAAAATAACTTTCCTTGATGATTTAGTGGCATGAACTGAGATTAGAACTTCAAAGACATTTGCACACAAGATGCACTTATTGTTCTTGTGGTCCCTTTAAATGTTCTAAAATGTCATGTTAAAAATGTCATTGCCATTTATTTACTTCTTCTTGTTCTATATTTGTTTGTATGGAATGCAAAATCTCCACTTTTAAGACCTTCACATTTCCCCTTAAAATAACAATTCACATTTACAAGAAATCAAACTTTCTCTGTACAGAGGGGAAGGTCATAGTTCACCAATCATAATTCTGTACTTTTCAAACACAAAATTAGCAGTTTGATGCTAAATATAGAGCACACAAGAAAATGTTTATTTTAATAGCGAGTGGGATATATCTAACACAGCAAAATTTCTGAGGTAGTTTTCTTTTTTAATGGGTAAGTAGACTAAATTTGCATTGTCCCCTCTCCCCCCAGCAGCCCAGTTTATAAGATCAAAAGAAATAATGGGGAGTTTCCAAAAAATAAGTCTTTTCAGTATCTACCTCTTTCTGTTAATGTCAATACTTTAGCAATGATGCTGTTCACATCAGTAGTTTCGTACAATGGGCCCCAAGTTAGCTAGGAAAGTTTATTCATCAGCAAACTGTTATCAAATGCCTAGGTGCTAGGCAGTGTTTTGGATATATGGATTAATTTCACCTTCCTTCTAACTCTGAGAAGCAAGTATTATCAAGTTTGTGTTACAGATGGAAATCTGAGACACAGAAAGCTTGAATAAGCAAGGTGAGTGAGGTTCCATAGCTAATGACCATCACTTCTGGGATCTGATGACCGCCAGCTGACTGTGGAGTGGAGGTGTTCACCGTCACTGAGACAGCTTCTCAGTGCTGCCAGGAGCTTTGGGAGAATACATACATAAGAGCATATGTTTGGTGGTGAGCCTACTTCTATGACTGGGCGCTCCTAGAGATTTTGTTTGTTTCCTGGGTGTTTGGTCATAAGAAGTCTTTAACTAGGACTTGAGGTTCAGAGCTCAAGAGAAACAAAGGGAGCTTTGAATGATTATGAAATGATTTTGCAGGGTCCTCGGAACTAAGACAAGGGATTTGGAATCTCAGTCTTATGTTCCTATGGCCTTGAGTGCATTTCAGGACAGTTTGACTTGTATTTTCTCACTGTGGAAGGATTTCCATCCACTTTAATAAGTGGAAGGAAGTGAAAAAGCTAAGGCAGGGAACCAAAGAAGTTATTTTTCTTTACATTTAAAAATTGAAGTTTAGTTGATTTACAATGTTATATTAGTTACTGCTGTATAGCAAAGTGGCCCAGTTATACATATATACATATATGCATTCTTTTCATATTTTTTTTATCTATACATCCCTGTGTTATACAGTAGAACCTCGTTGTTTGTCCATTTTATATATACCAGTTTGCATTTGCTAATCACAAACTTCTAATCCATCCCTCTTCAACCTCTCCTCCTTGACACCACAAGTCTCTTCTCTATGTGGGTGAGTCTGTTTCTGTTTCGTAGATAAGTTTATTTGTGTCATATTTTAGATTCTACATATAAGTGCTGTCATAAGGTACTTTTTTCCTCTTTCTGACTTACTTCACCTAGCATGATAATCTCTAGTTGTGTCCCGAAGAAGTTATTTTTCTGCTTTGAGCTTGTTGAACTATGAGGATGGAGACAGAAATAGGGAGTCCAATAGGAATTCAAGCTGGGAAAATGTCCTGTGCTTCATCAGTATTGCTACAGTAGTTGCTTTGAGCATTGAAGAATTTGGAAAATATCAGATACGCAGAGAGTCAATTAAAGCCATTAAATGCTGTTGGGAAATTTCTTCCATGGATCTTTCTCTGCACTTTTTGCAGGCAGAGGCCCTCACTTCTTGTGTTCTGAACCATCTTTCCAGGCATGTTTATATAGTGAACAGCCTTAGAAGACAGAGATAGAGTCTCCCGCTGGTGCAAAGGGCAGGCATGTTTACTGTCCGTTACAATAAATAATTCAGGAAACCCAGGTTCAGGGTTTCTCTCCTCTAAGGCAATCTCCTACATGTTCCAGTGTCACCTGACCCTCCTTGCATCGTCCTGTGGGAACTAGGGCTTGGGAAACCTAAGTAAAAATATTGATACTCTAGCTACTGCAATTCACTTCCATTTTTTCTGAGCTAATAGTATTGTCTCTCCTGCCAGCACCTGTGAGACTATGGCAGGCCAACTTGGTAGCTTGCGAATGGGGTGATATCTTAGACCCTTTATAGTTCTTGAGAGATACATCCTAATATTGAAAGATCTTTGACTATTCCTTGGATAATATTTTCTTTTCATTGATGTGAATAATTGAATTTAGCTATTACTATAATATATTCCTATTGATTATATAATTTATTCTTTGAAAAATTTCTAAGCAAATTCAATGATTTCTTCCTCAGTCTACCTTCTTCCTTTGCCTACACACATTCTTTAACACCCTCTTACTTCAGCACATTCACATTTTGGTATTCATATCCAAGAAGAAAAAATATGCATAGGGCTATGTCAGTGAGAACTGAGAAAAACACCTGGAAGATTGTATGGGCGACAATTTGGAAATCATTGTTTGAAACCATTACATCTCTGCAAGGTGATCAAACTCCGTTTCCCCTCCACCATGAGCACAGAATATTTTATTCATCAGAGACCTTCCATTTAGTTTAGTAACAAAGTGGTTTAACAGAGTTCTTGATTAGTATTAGGACACCTAACTTTTAGTCTTTACTTGGTCAAGAGCGCTGTGTCAGCAAAATGTCTCATTGTCTCTTTTATGAAAAAATGGGGATAATAAACCTTGCCACTTGCCTGCCTCACAGCAATATTGAGAATACTAATGAGAGTCTCTTGAGAGATCTTGAAATCTGCAGCAGGAGTATGCTATATAAATACGCAGCACCAAATCATATCATTTTAGATAGCTCACAGAAAGCACTTGGGCTAATCCCCTCTTTCTTTGGTGGAAGAAACCAAGGTCCAGAAGGGTGAACTGCCTGGTCTAAGGTCATAGACTTGGTTAGTGTGCAACAAAGAACAGGAAGCTCAGCCACCCAGTTTTCTCTTTTTAAAAGAGCTGCTTACTAGTAGGAGAAAAAGATGAATAATCCCAGGGAGTTCCAGATATACAGTGATGTTATTCCCTTAGTGACTTGATATAAGGTGGGTTGATCCCCAGAGGCAAGTCAATTTGGTAATTGCAGTTCATCAAGGATTTTACTTGCTTCAGATTGATATTTGGCTTTTGGCAGTTGTACTGATTCTACCTAAGTGAATGGTATTCTTGAAGATACCCTTGGAAGAGCTGGTACCTCAGTTAGGTGTGAAAGGAGTTGATGAACTCCTTCAGGTGACTGTGGCTCAGTATGAGGCATATACATGTGAATATGCCATCCTTTCCAGACCCCCATATTTTCGCTTTAGTAATTTACTTGGTGTGATTGGTTTCCTCCAACTGCTTTGAATGTTGGCTAGTGTATACTTGCCAAGGAGCCTCAGCATCTTCCCTGGGCTCTGTGGTGCCAATGACAGCTGAGAGCTGTCACACAGCCAAGACTCACTGGAAACTGTTTACCCATACCCAGGTACAAACATGGGGGCCCAAACCTGCCTCGCTTATTATGTCGGTGCTCTAATTAGGTACTAATTAAATATTGTGGCTGGAAACTTCCTCTGTCTGTGGTATGGAAGCCTTGTTTAAAGCAAATGATATTTGAACCAAAGCAGAAAAATATGTTAAGTCATCAGGAATTTCCAGGTGTCTTACTGGTAGCTCAGCTGGTAAAGAATCTGCCTGCAATGCAGGAGACATCGGTTGGATCCCTGGATTAGGAAGATCCCCTGGAGAAGGGAACAGCTATCCACCCCAGTATTCTGGCCTGGAGAATTCCATGGGCTACAGTCCATGAGACTGCAGAGTCAGACACGACCGAGCGACTTTCACTTTATGCTCTTAAGTGATCTTTCATTCAATATGTAGTAACCCAGTTTTCAAAAGTTTGTTCACATACCATTTGGAAATATGTCTTTATTCTGGGCTTGATCAATTCAGTACACCAGAATTTTAATCTTCATTTGTTTCCATTTTTGCAATTAAATTTTAAACTAAAGGGAAGAATTTTTGAAAAAGATCATAGGGTTTGTGGAGACTGGCTGAAATTGGATCCTGAAAAATAGCACATGTGTTTTACTGAATGTACAACATACACTAAAGGAAACACAGTGAATTTCTAATATCAGTTTTTAGTCTACAAAGAGCTGACATGGCAAGGGGATCAGTCTGTTTTCTGGTCCAGCCCAGCATCCCTTCAGAGAGCCCAACATGGCTCTTGCCTCAGACCATCTTCCCCCAAATCACCAAATCCTGTCCCACTTGCAGGATGTTCCCTCTGAATAGCATCTTTTGCAGTCCCTCTAAAAGTCCCAGCTGCCTGAGCTGTCAGTGACTGGGCTGTCACTGTGATGCTACTATGCTGTTTTTGCAACGTGAGTATCTTTGTTCTCTTCCTTGTGTTCTCCGTCTGCCATGACTAGCGATGCATTTGGTGTGAAAGGAACAATTTAAATACACTTTGGTAAGGGCACCAATGGACCACCTCCCTTGTCCTTCTCCCACCCCTCCCTTGCATAGTGCCGTGATGTGACCAGCGAAACCCCATTTATCATTGTCAGGAACGTGTGGCTCAAAGCCATTATGTGTTTCTTTAATTCAGTTCCAATATAGGTAGATACAGATGTGCTGTTTATCTAATAAGACACATTGGCAATAGTCTCCTGCTTTTAATGTGTCCCTGCCTTAATTTGGACTAAATAACTTACTAATGATGATACTAACAATTCACATTTATTGAACACTTATAGTGTGCTAGGACATGGTTTTACTGTAACTTATAATTTATATGTTTTATTATAACATGTAATCCTCAAAACATAGAGGATAGATATTCATCTGTCTATGTGATTGTTTCTTTCAGCAGCAAGAAGGGGACAAGTACACAACAAAAATATTTAAAGCTAAAGTCTGATGATTCTGGGGCTTCCGTGGTGGTTCTGCTGTAAAGAATCTGCCTACAGTGCAGGAGACCCGGTTCCATCCCTAGGTTGAGAAGATGCCCTGGAGAAGGAAGTGGCTACTCACTCCATTATTCTTGCCTGGGAAATCCTGTGGACATAGGAGCCTGGCGGGCTACAGTCCATGGGGTCACAAAAGAGTTGGACATGACTTAGTGACTAAACAATAACAAATGATGATTTCTATTGAGCATCCTATGTTAGAGCAGAGGTGATCTGAGAAGTGTTTTGTGTTGTAATCTTGTGTCAATTGTGATAACTACATATGGGCGCCGGTGTTTAAAGGAAGATTGTCTTGGATAGGAGAAAAGAAATCTTTCCAGATGTTTTGACGAGACTAAACAGATAACTTTTTAAAATGTCAGTAGCAAATGTACAATTTATTGGCATGGTCAAATGAAACTATGAGGGAATACTTTGTGATCGAATAGGTTTATATTGTTGTGTAATTGTTAAAACTAAATTATAGTATCATTAGGCTATAGATGGATACTTATTTAGAAGAACTGAGGGAACGGAGCAGTTTTTCTTTTTTTCAATATCAGATATATAGTTCATGCGGGGGTGAAGGATCCAGCTTGTATTAGGATTTCTAAGGCAAAATAGAACAACTTTTTAGGCAATGGTACTAAGTATAAGCCTTACTTCAAATGAAAAAAAAAAACATAAAAATGATACCAGTTTGTGGTTTGACTTTTAACATTAGGTATGTTATTTCTTAAAAAAATCACACAGAAAATTAAAATTTTACATAACCTAAAAGATAAATATGTCCATTCCTCTTTACCATTTCCATTTGTTGTGATATTTAAAAAATGTGCCCTGTATTAAAATTATAGCTCATCATAGTTTTCTTCTGATAGCTTATAAGTTTATTATAGGACTGACAAGGGCATGCATGCTCAGTTGCTCAGGTCTGTCCGACTCTTTGTGACCCCATGGACTATAGCCCACCTACCAGGCTCTTCTGAAATTTTCTAGGCAAGAATCCTGGAGTGCGTTACCATTTCCTACTACAGAGGATCTTCTCAACCCAGAGATTAAACCTGCGTCTCCTGCACTGGCAGGTAGATTCTTTTCCACTGAGCTACCTGGAAAGCCCAGGACTGACAAGGGAATAAACTCTAAAATATATAAACAGCTCATACAGCTCAATTAAAAAAAAACCCAATCAAAAAGTGGATGGAAGATCTAAATAGACATTTCTCCAAAGAAGACATACAGATGGCCAAAAGGCATATGAAAAGGTATTCAACATTGCTAATTATTAGAGAAATGCAAATCAAAACTATAATGAGGTGTCACCTTATACTAGTCAGAATGGCCATCATCAAAAAGTCTACAAGTAATAAATTCTGGAGAGAGTATGGAGAAAAAGGAGTCTTCCTACACTGCTGGTGGGATTGTAAATTGGTACAGGCACTATGGAGAACAGTATGGAGGTTGCTTTAAAAACTAAAAATAGAGCTACCATATGGTCCTGCAGTTCCACTACTGGGCATGCTAAGTCGCTTCGGTCGTGTCCAACTCTGTGTAACCCCATAGACGGCAGCCCACCAGGCTCCCCCGTCCCTGGGATTCTCCAGGCAAGAACACTGGAGTGGGTTGCCATTTCCTTCTCCAATGCATCAAAGTGAAAAGTGAAAGGGAAGTCGCTCAATCATGTCCAACTCTTAGCGACCCCATGGACTGCAGCCCACCAGGCTCCTCCGTCCATGGGATTTTCCAGGCAAGAGTACTGGAGTGTGGTGCTATTGCCTTCTCCAACTACTGGGCATATATCATAATTTGGAGAAAATCATAATTTGAAAAGACACTTGCACCCCAATGTTCATGGCAGACTATTTACGATAGTTAAGACATGGAAGCAAGGTAAATATTTATACACACACAACGGAATATTACTCAGCCAAGTTTTTGATTTATCTGGAATTTAAGTGAGCAATGCAAAAGAATAGAGAAAAGAAATAGAATGGGAAAGACTAGAGATCTCTTTAAGAAAATCAGAGATATCAAGGTAGCATTTCATGCAAGGATGGGCACAATAAAGGACAGAAACAGTAAGGACCAAAGAGAAGCAGTAGAGATTAAGAAGAGGTAGCAAGAATACATAGAAGAACTATATAAAAAAGTCTTAATGACCCAGATAACCATGATGGTGGGGTCACTTACCTAGAGCAAGACATCCTGGAGAGTGAAGTCAAATAGGCCTTAGAAAGCATTACTACAAACAATATTAGTGGATGGGATGGAATTTTAGTTGAGCTATTTAAAATCCTAAGAGACAATGCTGTTATAGTGCTGCACTCAATATGCCAGCAAATTTGGAAAACTCAACAGTGGTCACATTCCTGGAAAAGGTCAGTTCTCATTCCAATCCCAAGGAAGGGAAATGCCAAAGAATGTTCAAAGTACTGCACAATTGTGCTCATTTCACATGCTAGCAAGGTTATGCTCAAAATTCTTCAAGTGAGGCTTCAGCAATACATGAACCAAGCACTTCCAGATACAAGCTGGGTTTAGAAAAGGCAGAGGAACCACAAAATCAAATTGCCAACATTCTTTGGACCATAAAAAAGCAAGGAAATTCCAGAAAAACATACACTTTTGCTTCATTGACTACCCTAAAGCCTTTGACTGTGTGGATCACAACAAACTTTGGAAAATTCTGAAAGAGATGGGAATACCGGACCACCTTACCTGCCTCCTGAGAAGCCCGTATGCAGGACAAGAAGCAGCAATTAGAAACAGACATAGAACAATGAACTACTTCCAAATTGGGAAAGGAGTACGTCAAGGCTGTATATTCTAACCCTGATTATTTTAATTATTTGCAGAGTATGTCATGTGAAATGCCAAGCTGGATGAATAATAAGCTGGAATCAAGATTTCAGGGAGAAATATCAACAATCTCAATTTTGCAGATGATACCACTCTAATGGCAGAAAGCAGAGGAGCTAAAGAACTTTTTGATGAGGATGAAAGAGGAGAGTGAAAAAACTGGCTTAAAACTTAACATTCAGAAAACTAAGATCATGGCATCTGGTCCCATCACTTCATGGCAAATAGAAGGGAGAAAAGTGAAAACAGTGACACATTTTATTTTGGGGGGCTCCAAAATCACTGCTGATGTTGTCTGCAGCCATGAAATTGAAAGATGCTTGCTTCCTTGGAAGAAAAGCTATGACAAACCTAGACAGTGTATTAAAAAGCAGAGACATTACTTTGCCAACAAAGGTCCATATAGTCAAAGCCGTATTTTTTCTAGTAATCATGTACGCATGTAAGAATTAAACCATAAAAAGTCTGAGTGCTGAAGAATTAATGCTTTCAGATTATAAGGTTGGAGAAGACTCTGGAGAGTCCCTTGGACT
This sequence comes from Redunca redunca, assembly GCA_006410935.1. NCBI lineage: Eukaryota > Metazoa > Chordata > Mammalia > Artiodactyla > Bovidae > Redunca > Redunca redunca. The sequence goes on along the minus strand of SJYQ01001904.1, from coordinate 1,541,407 downwards.
GCAAGGAAATCAAACCAGTCAATTAAAGGAAATCAATCCTGAATATTCATTGAAGGACTGATGCTAATGCTGAAGATGAAGCTCCAGTACGTTGGTTACCTAATGCGAAGAGCTGACTCATTGGAAAAACCCTGATGCTGGGAAAGATTGGAGGCAGGAGGAAAAGGGGGTAACAGAGGATGAGATGATTAGATAGTATCACTGACTCAATGGACATGAAATTGAGCAAACTCTGGGAGACAGTGAAGGACAACAAGGTCTGGCCTACTGCAGTTCATTGGGTTTACAGAGAGTCACATGACTTACTGACTGAATAACAACAGAAAGACTGAGGTCATTATCTAACTTTATTATTATTATTTTTTACAAATAATGGCAATTTGCCCTAGTTGTATTTATTGAATAGTTCAGATTTGATTTGAAATGACATTTTTATCATATGATTAATCACTGTGTACTTCCAGGAATGTGTATTCTGTTTCACTGATCTCATTANATCCCAGGGCTGATCTCCTTCAGAATGGACTGGTTGGATCTCCTTGCAGTCCAAGGGACTCTCAAGAGTCTTCTCCAACACCACAGTTCAAAAGCATCAATTCTTCAGTGCTCAGCCTTCTTCAGAGTCCAACTCTCACATCCATACATGACCACTGGAAAAACCATAGCCTTGACTAGACGGACCTTAGTCGGACAAGTAATGTCTCTGCTTTTGAATATGCTATCTAGGTTGGTCACAACTTTTCTTCCAAGGAGTAAGCATCTTTTAATTTTATGGCTGCAATCACCAACTGCAGTGATTTTGGAGCCCCCCCAAAATAAAGTCTATACATAAATGTTTGGAGAGAGGTCTAACGTGATTATTTTCCAAAGTATTAACTAGAAAGAGATTATTTCTGTGTGGCATTTTTTGGGATGATTTTTATCTTATTTTGGACATTTTTTTTTCAGTAGCATTTATCATATTTTCCAAAACAGTGATGCAGTATAACACCAACAGAAAACATTAGACATTGTATAAGAATTAAAAACACAAAAAATTACAGTTTAGCATCATGTTTTCCTTGTAAAAACATTCTTATGTATTTGATACAATGTTTATGAGTAGCCTTGAAAATAGCTTATAATTTTATTTGGTCTACTAAAATCTATTCAGCCTGCAAAATTGTTAGTAATTCAGTTTATTTAAGCTGTACCAATCACACTGGCAGAGACATCCTCACATCTGAAGGACAGGATGACTTGTACTGTATTTCTTTGCTGTGCCATCATAAGTCCATCCTTGAGTTATTAATAGCACTCTGCTTCTCTCCAACAGAAAATGAATGCATCTAATACAGTATTGGTTATTTTATAAATTCCATGTGAAGCTTTAAAGGTGTTAGCATTTAAATAAAACCTTTTTAAATAAAAGAATTAAGTTATGACGGCATTTTTTTTCTACTTCCAAAATAAAAGAAGTAAGTGATAATGGCAAATTATTTTTTTTCTACTTCCATAGTTTGTTTTTATAATTTGAGTCATATCCCTGACAAGTAAAAGAAGGAATTAAGTTGAACTAAACCTCATGCCACATATCTAACATAATTTCTATAGTTTATAATCATTTTGTGAATTGATAGGAGAGTTAGTTATAAAACTGCTAAATTTCCTTATTGACAGTGTGATCATCATCATTCTTATAACCACAAGAACACTGGTTATTACATTCTTACAATGTGTCAAACATGTTTTATGTGTATAATCCTACTATTCTCTACATGGATAATCTTACTACCAACTATTTCTGAAGTAAGGATTGCTATGAGACCATAGAGATGGGGATTGTGAGGCTCAGAGACCAAGGAACCTGTAGTTCATCACATGGGTTCAGGAGAAGTTGGTATTTGCCCAAGGCTAAATCACCTATGAATTTCAAACTTCAAGAAAATATGATCCTATTAGCAGTCTCCAAAGATTTACTTTCCAATGATACTACCCTTATTTTTCCTTTTGTTTACCTTTCTTATATTATGCAGTTGACTTTTCTAATTATCTCTCCAAAGGGTGATTCAAGAAGAGATTAAAGGTTGTGCAATCACTTCATATTATTAGAGAAGGTAATCAAGAATCAGTTAAGTGTGACTTGGTCTAAATGCACACAGTGATTTGTCTACATTTTGTTTCACTGACAAAAATTTATCCAACATTTACTTTGACAAAAATTAATCCAACATTCCAGATGTTGTTTTATGTACTTTCAGTTCGGTTCAGTTCAGTCACTCAGTCATGTCCAACTCTTTGCGACCCCATGGACTGCAGCATGCCAGCCTTCCCTGTCCATCACCAACTCCCAGAGCTGACTCAAATTCATGTCCATTGCATTGGTGATGCCGTCCAGCCCTCTCATCCTCTGTCGTTGCCTTCTCCTCCCATCTTCAATCTTTCCCAGCATCAGGGTCTTTTCAAATGAGTCAGTTCTTCACATCAAGTGGCCAGAATGTTGTAATTTCAGCTTCAGCATCAGTCCTTCCAATGAATATTCAGGACTGTATTCCTTTAGGATGGACTGGTTGGATCTCCTTGCAGTCCAAGGGACTCTCAGAGTCTTCTCCAACACCACAGTTCAAAAGCACCAATTCTTCGGCACTCAGCTTTCTTTATAGTCCAGCTCTCACAACCATACATGACCACTGGAAAAACCATAGCCTTGACTAGATGGATCGTTGTTGGCAAAGTAATGTCTCTGCTTTTTAATATGCTATCTAGGTTGGTCATAACTTTTCTTCTAAGGAGCAAGCATCTTTTAATTTCATGGCTGCAGTCACCATCTGCAGTGATTTTGGAGCCCAGGAAAATAAAGTCAGCCACTGTTTCAATTGTTTCCCATCTGTTTGCCATGAAGTGATTTGACTGGATGCCATGATCTTAGTTTTCTGAATGTCGAGTTTTAAGCCAAATTTTTCACTCTCCTCTTTCATTTTCAAGAGGCTCTTTAGTTCTTCTTTGCTTTTTGCCATAAGGGTAGTGTCATCTGTGTATCTGAGGTTACTACTATTTCTCCCAACAATCTTGATTCCAGCTTGTGCTTCATCCAGGCTGACATTTCGCATGATGTACTTTGCATATAAATTAAATAAGCAGGGTGACAATATACAGCTTTGTCATACTCCTTTTACAATTTGGAACCAGTCTGTTGTTCCATGTCCAGTTCTAACTGTTGCTTCTTGACCTGCATGCAGATTTCTCAGGAAGCAGGTAAGGTGGTCTGGTATTCCCATCTCTTTAAGAATTTTCCACAGTTTGTTCAGATCCACAAAGTCAAAGGCTTTGGCATAGTCAATAAAGCAGAAGTAGATGTTTTTCTGGAACTCTCTTGCTTTTTTGATGATCCAGCGGATGTTGGCAATTTGATCTCAGATTCCTCTGCCTTTTCTAAATCCAGCTTGAACATCTGGAAGTTCATGGTTCATGTACTGTTGAAGCCTGGCTTTGAGAATTTTGAGCATTACTAGAGATGATTGATATTTGGTCTTGGTTTCAGAGTGCTCATTTAAAATGCTGAATTATGAGCAAACTACATTTTACATAGAAATGTATCTCAAATAGTTTCCATTTGTGTTCTCTTCCATTAGAGGTCATTTCTATGTAAAACCATCAAAATTGCTTTTATAGGTCATGTCCATTTGATGACCTCTAAACCCTTCAGTTCAGATGGTAAACTGTCTGCCTGCAATGCAGGAGACCTGGGTTCGATCCCTGGGTTGGGAAGATCCCCTGGAGAAGGAAATGGCAACCCACTCCAGTATTCTTGCTTGGAGAATCCCATGGACGGAGGAGCCTGGGGGGCTACAGTACACAGGCTCACAAAGAGTCAGACACGACTGAGCGACTTCACTCGCTCACTTGCTATCCTGTGAGATGAGTACAATTGTGCGGTAGTTTGAACATTCTTTGGCATTGCCTTTCTTTGGGATTGGAATGAGAACTAACCTTTTCCAGGCAGGTGGCCACTGTTGAGTTTTCCAAATTTGCTGGCAAATTGAGTGCAGCACTTCAACAGCATTGTCTCTTAGGATTTTAAATAGCTCAACTAGAATTACATCCCCTCCACTAATATTGTTTGTAGTAATGCTTCCTAAGGCCCTTTTGACTTCACTCTCCAGGATGTCTTTCACCAGGTAAGTGACCACACCATCATGGTTATTTGGATCATTAAGACTGTTTTTGTATAGTTCTTTTATGTATTCTTGCTACCTCTTCTTAATCTCTTCTGCTTCTCTTTGGTTCTTACTGTTTATGTCCTTTATTGACCCCATCCTTGCATGAAATGCTACCTTGATATCTCTGATTTTCTTGAAGAGATCTCTAGTCTTTCCTTGTATTGTTTTCCTCTATGTCTTTGCATTGCTTGCTGAGGAAGGCTTTCTTATTTCTCCATGCTGTTCTTTGGAACTCTGCATTCAAATGGGTATATCTTTCCTTTTCTCCTTTGCCTTTAGCATCTCTTCTTTTCTCAGCTATTTGTAAGGCCTCCTCAGATAATCATTTTGCCTTTTTGCATTTCTGTTTCTTGGGGATGGTCTTGATCACTGCCTCCTATACAATGTCACAAACCTCCATCCATAGTTCTTCAGGCACTCTATCAGACCTAAACCCTTGAATCTATTTGTCACTTCCACTGTATAATCATAAGGGATTTGATTTAGGTCATACCTGAATGGTGTAGTGGTTCTCCCAGTTTTCTTCAATATAAGTCTGAATTTGGCAATAAGGAGTCCATGATCTGAGCCACAGTCAGCTCCCAGTATTGTTTTTGTTGACTCTATAATGCTTCTCCCGGAGAAGGCCATGGCACCCCACTCCAGTACTCTTGCCTGGAAAATCCCATGGACGGAGGAGCCTGGTGGGCTGCAGTCCATGGGGTTGCTAAGAGTTGGACACGATTGAGCGACTTTCCTTTCACTTTTCACTTTGATGCATTGGAGAAGGAAATGGCAACCCACTCCAGTGTTCTTGCCTGGAGAATCCCAGAGATGGAGGAGCCTGGTGGGCTGCCGTCTATGGGGTTGCACAGAGTTGGATGTGACTGAAGCAACTTAGCAGCAGCAGCATAGAGCTTCTCCATCTTTGGCTACATAGAATATAATCATAATCAATCTGATTTCAGTATTGACCATCTGGTGATGTCCATGTGTAGAGTTGTCTCTTATGTTGTTGGAAGAGGGTGTTTGCTATGACCAGTGCATTCACTTGGCAAAACTGTTAGCCTTTGCCCTGCTTCGTTTTGTACTTCAAGACCAAATTTGCCTGTTACTCCAGGTAGCTCTTGACTTCCTACTTTTGCATTCCAGTCCTCTATAATGAAGAGGATATCTTTTCTGGGTGTTCTAGAAGGTCTTGTACGTCTTCATGGAACCATTCAACTTCAGCTTCTTTAGCGTTACTGGTTGGGGCATATACTTGGATTACTGTGATATTGAATGATTTGCCTTGGAAACGAACAGAGATCATTCCATCATTTTTGAGATTGCTCCCAAGTACTGCATTTCAGACATCTTTGTTGACTATGAGGTCTATCCCATTTCTTCTAGGGATTCTTGCCCACAGTAGTAGATATAATGGTCATCTGAGTTAAATATACTTTACAAGTATAAATTTAATTCTGCTGATAACTCAGTAAGGCAGGTACGTTATCATCCCCACTGGACAAATGAGAAAACGGAGGCATCCTAAAGTGGGGCAACAGAGCCAGTCACATATCTAGCAAGTGATAGGGTTCGAGTGCTGGTCACTGGGCAAGTGTTTGCCCTTATTCAGTCTGCCACGTTGCCTCAAACAAGAATCCAGGGCTGTTGGTTTCCACTCATTTTTCCTTTTACCATATTGACCAATTATTTCAATTTGTGTTTAGAAAAAGAGTTCTCTGGACTCTGCCATTGAAAAATAACTAGTTTTATACATTTTAGAAAAATGAACTTCAGCAATACTGTTAAAAATCAACCATAGTAAAATGATATTCTGAAGCAGTGTTTATGGTTATATAGGACTTTCTTAGGGCTTCCCTGGTGGCTCAGCAGTAAAGAATCCTCCCACAATGCAGGAGACTCAGGAGATGCAGGTTCGATTCCTGGGTCAGGAAGATCCTCTGGAGGAGGGCATGGCAACCCACTCAGGTATTCTTGCCTGGAGAATCCCATGGACAGAGGAGCCTGGCTGGCTATAGTCCATGGGGTCCCAAAGAGTCAGACATGACTGAAGTGACTAAGCATGCATGCAGAACTTTCTTATTGATGATAGCTTTTTTACCAATACCTGCTGATCTCACATAATGCTAATTTACACCCAGTGTTGACACTTGCCAGACTGTCTTTGCAAGCATAAATATTAGACATACCAAAATTTGATTCTGGCTTATCCTTTACTTTGAATAAAGAGATCTAAAAATCAATCTGTACAAGCTGCGTTTCATTTTCTATGAATAGAGGTCAAGTATATCAGGGCAAGGGTAGTATTAAAGGTAATCTATGATGTCAAAATAAACATATTAGGTAAGCAGTTTTTAAAATTTGACTTTAGTAGGATACACAAATTTTGAATGTTTTATTTTCCACTATCTTGCAACAGACATTTGTGAAATAAGCATTAGTTCTTCCTGGGTTATATATATATGTGTGTGTGTTTAACTCATTTTTTGGTTAATGGGGCATTAGGGAAAAGATCTTATAGTTTCAACATCTCTGAGTCCACTTACTAGTGATATGACTTTGAGCAAGTGGCTTTATTTTCTACAAACTTTAGTTTCCTCATGTGTACAACAGAAATCTTATTCCTAAATAATGGATTTGTGAGGATTGAATAAGATGATACATTTAATGTTTTGTTAATAGAAAGTGCAATTTATTTTTAAAGTGTCATCAAATGATGTTAATTCTACTGACTGATTTAGCACCCAGTGGTGAGGCAGGGTAAGGCAATGGGTCACATGCTTTATTATGATTTACTCGACTGGATTTTAATCTGAGCTCTACTAGTATACTCACTGTGAGAGCCAGGAAAAACGTCTGGGACTCAGACTCATACAATCCAAGGGCTGGACTAGGAAAGGTTTCAGGTCCTTACCAGGTAAGAGTTTATGTTTGGAATGTTCTGAAACACATGCAATCTAGTGATCTGAGCACAAGGTTAGGATTACAAGTCTTGGAGCTAAAATGTTCATATTTGACACTGATTATGTATAAGGATGAAAATCACATAACTTTGTAAGCATCTAGTTTCCCCTCTTTAAACATGAGAATTGATGTAGCAATGCAAAGACTGTCATTAAAATACAGAAATTCTCAATCTTTTTAAAAAGCAACAAAATCCTTTTACAATTACAGTTATTGGGGAAACTCCAATATGTAAAAAGATTTATCAAATACATAAAATACATAAAAATGCAGATTCTTTCCTAAAATAAAGACCTAGCAATTGAACTCATTGTCTTTCTCTCTAAACCCACTCTTCTTTACTCCTTATTACCCAGCTGGTTAAGACAGTACCTGTGAATTATCTTGGACTTTTGTTCATACTTCCTCTGATATACCATTGATCACCAAGAAAATTTTACCTTTTGTATAATTCTTGAATCCTTTTCTTCCCCTGTCCACACTCACTGTCACTCTGCTCTTTCAACTCTCTTGCTTGGCTTATTATAATAAACATCATGTTGCTATTGCTATTGCTAAGTCACTTCAGTCGTGTCGACCCCATAGACGGCAGCCCACCAGGCTCCCCCGTCCCTGGGATTCTCCAGGCAAGAACACTGGAGTGGTGTTAGAAAGTGTTCTAGTTTCACTCTTTTACAAGTGGTTGACCAGTTTTCCCAGCACCACTTGTTAAAGAGATTGTCTTTACTCCATTGTATATTCTTGCCTCCTTTGTCGAAGATAAGGTGTCCACAGGTGTGTGGATTTATCTCTGGGCTTTCTATTTTGTTCCATTGATCTATATTTCTGTCTTTGTGCCAGTACCATACTGTCTTGATGACTGTGGCTTTGTAGTAGAGCCTGAAGTCAGGCAAGTTGATTCCTCCAGTTCCACTCTTCTTTCTCAAGATTGCTTTGGCTATTCAAGGTTTTTTGTGTTTCCATACAAATTGTGAAATTATTTGTTCTAGCTCTGTGAAAAATACCACTGGTAGCTTGATAGGGGGTTGCATTGAATCTGTAGATTGCTTTGAGTGGTATAGTCATTTTGAGAATATTGATTCTTCCAATCCAAGAATTTGTTATCTGTTTTGTGTTATCTTTAATTTCTTTCATAAGTATTTTATGGTTTTCTGAGTACAAGTCTTCTGCCTCCTTAGGTGGGTTTATTCTAGGTGTTTTATTACTTTTGATGTCATGATAAGTGGAGTTATTTCATTAATTTCTCTTTCTGATCTTTCATTGTGAATGTATTGAAATGCAAGAGGTTCCTGTGCATTAATTTTGTATATTGCAACTTTACTGAATCCATTGTTGTAGTTTTCTGGTTGCATCTTTAGGATTTTCTATATGTAGTGTTATGTCATCTTCTAACAGTGATAGTTTTACTTCTTTCCCTATCTGGAGTCCTTTTGTTCCTTTATCTTCTCTGACTGCCATGGCTAGGACTTCCAAAACTATGTTGAATAAAAGTGGTGATAGTGGATGTTCTTGTCTTGTTCCTAATCTTAGAGGGAATGCTTTCAGCTTTTCACTTTTATGAATGATGTTAGCTGTGGGTTTGTCATATATAGCCTTTATTATGTTGAGGTAAGTTCCCTCTTTGCCCACTTTCCGGAGAGTTTTCAATCATTAATGGGTATTGAATTTTGTGAAAAGGGTTTTTTGTATCCCCTAATAGCATATGATCTTATAATATTTATTTATTCTTATTTTGGGCTGTGCTGTGTCTTCATTGCTTCATGGGCTTTCTCTAGTTGTGGTGAGCAGTACTGAAGAATCCTTGCATCTCTGCAGTAAATTCCACTTGATTGAGCTGTGTGATCCTTTTGATATATTGTTGGATTCAGTTCACTAGTATTTTTTGTATCTGTGTTCATCTGTGATATTTGCCTGTATTACTCCTTGGGTTTATCCTGCCTGGGACTCTCTGAGCTTCCTGGTCTTGAGTGAGTGTTCTTTCTCATGTTAGGGAAGTTTTCAGGTATAATCTCTTCAAATATTTTCTTGGGTCCTTTTTGTCTCTTCTCCTCTGAGACCCTATAATGTGAATGAAAATTGCTCAGTCATGTCCATCTCTTTGCGACCCCATGGACTCTACAGTCCACAGTATTCTCTAGGCCAGAATACTGCTGTGGGTAGCCTTTCCCTTCCCCAGGGGATCTTCCCAACCCAGGGATCAAACCCAGGTCTCCTGCATTGCAGGCAGATTCTTTACCAGCTGAACCAAACGGGAAGCCCAAGAATACTGCAGTGGATAGCTTATCCCTTCTCTACCAGATCTTCTCAACCCAGGAATTGAACCAGTTTCCTGCATTGCAGGCGGATTCTTTACCAAGTGAGCTACCAGGGAAATAAATGTGAATGTTGCCTTTNCTGTATGATTCATATATTTTCCCTGCATTTCTGAATGTACAACTTAACATTTAGCCCTCATATTTTTTTTTTTTTCCTTTTTGAGTGTAAGTTACTCAGAGGATATGGTTAATGCTTCTTCCATAGAGCAAAAGTGCCAAATACCATGATTGTAACTATAACAATGAATTTGATCTTTTCCTTTCAATGTTTATCAGACTCCCCATGGATGTGACTTATACAACATATCTAGGCTTTTAAAAGTTTCTGTTGGTGATTCCTTTAACAATTCTTTGCCTTCATCATTAAGGGACTTGATCTCACATAAATTGAGCTGAACTTTATCATTTGTGTATATCCAGATAAATCACTTCTATAAATAGCACAATCTCTGTTATTCATCATTGTTAGGAAACAAGCTATTTGGTTAAATTTTCTGAGGATATTATCTCTTCAAGGGTCAGAACTTAAAATTTATTTCAGATTTACATCTTTCCAAAACACATGCAACATTATATATGATATTTATTTTCCAACCTTGGTAGCTAGATTCTTTAAAAAGACAGCACTGGAGAAATTCAGTCATTAAATGTAAAAGATGATGAGAGCTAACTGATGTTTAAGTAAAGCTATTCAGGCTTTTCTAATATTTCTACACTAGAATTGTGTGTTTAAACAGTGAGTGAATATGTTCACTAAACTAGTAGAGAACAATTAAATTAAGAGAATATCAATGATGTTTTAGAAATGTTAAGTAACAATGGTAATTTGTACTAATTTTTACTTACTATCCGTTTGTTAGTGGAATATTGTCTTCCAGTCAATGAGAAGCTTAAATAGCAGTTAAGTTTTACTTTGTTGCAAATAAGTTTTGTAGGAGGTACTTATTTTTCATAATTTGTTGTTATGTGTTGCTGCTGCTGCTGCTAAGTCACTTCAGTTGTGTCCGACTCTATGCGACCCCATAGATGGCAGCCCATCAGGCTCGCCTGTCCCTGGGATTCTCCAGGCAAGAACACTGGAGTGGGTTGCCATTTCCTTCTCCAATGCATCAAAGTGAAAAGGGAAAGTGAAGTCGCTCAGTATCCGACTCTTTGCGACCCCATGGACCGCAGCCTACCAGGCTCTTCCATCCATGGGATTTTCCAGGCAAGAGTACTGGAGTGGGGTGCCATTGCTTTCTTGTGTTTCCCTCAAATTCATATGTTGAATTTCTAACCTCCAGTATATCAGAAAGGGTCTTTACAGAGGTAACCAAGCTAAAAGGAGGTCATTGGTGTGTGCCCTAATATAGTATGACTAGTGTCCTTATAAAAAGTAGAAATGTAGAGATATACACACACATACACATACACAAGCACACAGAAGATGTTATTTGATCCTTAAGGCAGAGATATGGGTAATGCATCTATAGCCAATAAATGCCAGAGACTGCCAGCTGAGGAGAGAGGCAGGAACATATTCTCCTTTATAGATCTCAGATGGAATCACTCCTGCTGACAGCTGGATCTCAGACTTCCAGAACTGTGAAATAATGAATTTCTGGTCTTTAAGCCATGCAGTTTGTGGTACTTTGCCTTGGCAGCCTTAGGGGACCAATGCAGTTGTCTTCCATCAACAGTTAACGTCTTGATGATTTTATGAAGAGGATTACCGACTATAACCCTGTAGGTCCCATCTTCCATATCTCACCATGGTTTCAGAGACTTAGAACAGCTTAGCTCCTGAAGATGAAAAGGGCATAGGATATTTGTTGGTATGTATATGCCCACTCCTCATATAGCCAAGATCCATCCATCCTCCCATTGATTCATCCATGCATCTACCATTTATACATCTATACAATATTTACTGAGTGTTTACCATGTGCCAGGCTATGTGCTTCCCTGGTGGCTCAGATGGTATAGCGTCCACCTGCAATGTGGGAGACCTGGTTTTGATCCCTGGGTCAGGAAGATCCCTGGAGAAGGAAATGACAACCCACTCCAGTACTTTTGCCTGGAAAATTCCATAGACAGAGGAGCCTGGTAGGCTACAGTCCATGGGGGTTGCAAAGAGTCAGACACGACTGAGCTACTTCACTCAGGCTATGTGCTAGGCTCTGGGGATACAGCAGGTAAAGCAGACATTGGCTTTACCCTGTAAAACTTGCATTGTAGCAATTACATACAGTGTTCATACAATTTGCTAGGATCACATTAGCTGAGTTCATAAAAATTGCAAGCAAAAAGATATGAAACCCTCTAAAGCAGATGACACCACCCTTATGGCAGAAAGTGAAGAGGAGCTAAAAAGCCTCTTGATGAAAGTGAAAGAGGAGAGCAAAAACGTTGGCTTAAAGCTCAACATTCAGAAAACGAAGATCATGGCATCCAGTCCCATCACTTCATGGCAAATAGATGGGGAAACAGTGGGAACAGTGTCAGACTTTATTTTTTTGGGCTCCAAAATTGCTGCAGATGGTGATTGCAGCCATGAAATTAAAAGACACTTACTCCTTGGAAGAAAAGTTATGATCAACCTAGATAGTATATTCAAAAGCAGAGACATTACTTTGCCAACTAAGGTCCATCTAGTCAAGGCTATGGTTTTTCCTGTGGTCATGTATGGATGTGAGAGTTTGACTGTGAAGAAGGCTGAGTGCCAAAGAATTGATGCTTTTGAACTGTGGTGTTGGAGAAGACTCTTCTTGGACTGCAAGGAGATCCAACCAGTCCATTCTGAAGGAGATCAACCCTGGGATTTCTTTGGAAGGAATGATGCTAAAGCTGAAACTCCAGTACTTTGGCCACCTCATGAGAAGAGTTGACTCACTGGAAAAGACTCTGATGCTGAGAGGGACTGGGGGCAGGAGGAGAAGGGGATGACAGAGGATGAGATGGCTGGATGGCATCACGGACTCGATGGACGTGAGTCTGAGTGAAGTCCAGGAGATGGTGATGGACAGGGAGGCCTGGCGTGCTGCGATTCATGGGGTCGCAAAGAGTCAGACATGACTGAGCGACTGAACTGAACTGAACTGAAAGCAGGTCTACCATCCCTGATGGCTCAGATGGTAAATCATCTGCCTGCAATGCAGGAGACTGGGATTGGATCCTTGGGTTAGGAAGATCCCCTGGAGAAGGCAATGGCAATTCACTCCAGTTTTCTTGCACAGAGAATTCCATGGACAGAGAAGCCCGGTGGGTTACAAGTCCATGGGATTGCAAAGAGGCAGACATGACCAAGTGACTAACACTAAACAGATCTACATATTGTCCTTCATTGGCACGCTGACTAGACTGCAGTTACAGTGCCTAAGTTTCCTTTTTCTGATCATTTTGTTTTCCTTAAGGCTTTTAGCATGTGTGCTTGCTAAATCCTCTACCTGCTATTCTTCTTGCTCCATTTTCTCTTTTAACCTCAATAATAATGTCGTTTATAGTCTGCATAGTCTTGAAAGACAATGATAATGACTCCAGAAAAGAACTGTCAAGATTAATTCTCACATACTGGTACTAATGGTTGAAGAGAAAACTCTCCTGCCATTCATTCAGTGAATATTTATATTTTCACCTTTTCTAGTCAATGGTTGCTATGGTGAAAGTGCCCACGTAAGCTATACAGAACATATAGATGACTGAGTACCAATCTTAGCAGTGGAGTTGAAATTTAGTTTTTAGAAAAGAAAAGCCCTACCTCAGTCTGCCTTTGGGTCATTCTTTTTCTCATAAAAAGGTGGAGGGAAGCATGTGCAGCTGCAGGACCTCTAGGGAAGCTGCCTTTCTACGGATTTAATTAATAAATCAAAGGTGAGTGCTGTGTCTCCCAGGTGTTTTCTTGCCCTCAAAATCACCCTCCTCACTGCTCTCATCAATGTCCTTTGACTTAGCAGTAAACAAAGCATCCTGTGTTACTATCTCCCAACCTCCCCTCTCTGGTCAGAAATAAGTATCCTTGCAGAGAGCAAAGGGAGATCCTTTCCCTTTCCAGTGGCCTGGTTAGGACAATGTTTCCAGGACTTGTCTGGTGAGAGATATGGAATCAGAAGCCTGGGAACTTATTTTTAATAAACATTCCCATTGATTTCTGTAATAAGGCACATTTGAAAAGTTGTGTGCTATAGCTTCTTGAGATATCAGTACTTTGATTGTATTATTTCCTGCTCAACAAAAGCCTGTATTTTCTAAATATTAAAACCAAAACAAACTAGTAACAGGGAAAGTCACACTGTGACAGAAGCAAAAATTTAGAGATTCCGTGTTTTATTTCAGTTGGCTAATAGTCCAGGACAAATTCCATAGTTTCTATGGGTCTTTGTACAAAACAAAGAGATTGAATCACGTTCATTAATTCTTCATTTATTTAACCACTTATCAAATATGTGTCGAGGTCCTATTGTGTGTTAGCTCTTATTGTAGTTCTTGGGGAAACGATAGAGAATAACCACTCAGTTACTCTGTGTGTTAGTCGCTCAGTTGTGTCCAACTCTTTGTGACCCTATGGACAATAGCCTGCTCCTTTCTCAGTTATCACCCACCTACCTGGCATCTTGTACTTGGTGGAAGAACAGTGCTTTGTATTGTTATATTGTCTTATTGTTATAGGAAGAGGCAACAGCAACCCACTTCAGTATCCTTGCCTTGAAAATCCCATGAACAGAGGAACTTGGCAGACAGAGGGTAGCAAAGAGTTGGATAAGACTGAGCAACTGAGCATATTATTATCACAGTGCTTTTTTTCCTGGTCATGCTTCAATTGTTCAATAAAAATCTGAAATTTATCCTATTGAAAGAAGTGTTTTCCTAACAGATGTACGACAAATTTCATCCTAAAGACCTTGGTGAAATTATCCAAACTCCAACCAGCTTCTAATTGGCTTTCAGGATGAAATGAAGAGAGAAGTTAATATTAGATAATACCATTCTGAAGCCAAGATGGAGAAGTCTAACTGGGCTATTCTGAAGTTGAATCATGAGATAAGGTCTCCAAGTAACTTAGTCAAGGAGCCTACATTCTCAGATGAGACAACAAAATACCCACAAAGTTATGAGTGCAAGATCTTCAGATAAAAGATTGGTAGAGTTGTAGCTAGGATGCGGGCTAATTTTATTTCACTCACCTCAGTATATTTATTTCTCATTCAACATGACTCCCCACATTGATTCCCATTAAAAATTTAGACCATTTTTTCTTCCAGACTAAGTCTCCAACAAGATCACACTGATGGTTCTCCAAGCCTGACCTTTCCTTGATGTCTCTTAAGGTTATAATACAGATTTGGGGAGGACATCTGGCTAATTTCCAAGTCCTATAAATTCAATATCCTGAATTTAAACAATTAAGTTCTTTAAGGACTGAAAAGTCCTTGAGATGAGTGAGCAACACTTTTCTTGTAGCTTTCTCAAACTGTCTTTGGATCTGGATTTATTACCATTTTGTGAGAATCTTTAAATTCATATCTCGACTGAATTATGAAGAGCAGTGGTTTTAGGTGTCTCATTCCCACAGAGCATTGTCTTTAAGGTCAAGAGGATAATTTAAAACTGGAATGGAGATCTGTTTGGAGGGGTCAGAAGCTATTTTGAGGGCTAATTATCTTTTATTGCTGGTTTATCCTTAGGCCTTTGAGTCATATGCTGTTATTTCATTTGCTAAAGATGAAGAAGAGAAAATCTTGAAAATTTGTAAAACATAATAAACAAATTAAGACAGAAAAATAGTCAAACTTTATGTTTTCAAATTGAAATATAGTTGATTTACTATGTTGTATTAGTTTCAGATGTATAGCAAAGTGATATGAGTGAATATATATATATTCAATTTTTTTCCATTATTAGTTATTACAAGATACAGAATATAGTTCCCCTGTTACACAGAAGGTCTTTGTTAGTTACCTATTTTACAGATAGTTGTGTATATCTGTTAATCCCAAAGTCCTAATTAATCCTTTGCCCATCCCTTTTTCCCTTAGATAACCATAAATTTGTTTTCTCTGTTTCTAAATCGGTTTCTGCTTCATAAATAAGTTCATTTGCTTAACAAAGAATAAATCCGTTGTGTGAAATAAAATGAAAAAAAAAAAGTTGCCAAAAGCTGACTGGCTTGCCTGAGGGCTCCTGGATGTGAGATCCTTGCTGAAAGCCCTGGGAAGAAAGAGGAGACAGGGCTCTAAGACTCTGAGATCAAGCATATAGCCAGGACATCTGAGTCCCGCCCCTCCTCCAACAATGCAGCTGCAATCAGAGGTCTGTATGTGGAGCAGAAGCATTCTTCTAAAATACATCATCTTAACACAGGGAACTCTTCTCAATGCTATGCAGCTGCTTGGATGGGAGGCAAGTTTAGGGGAGAATTGACATATATGTATGACTGAGTCCCTTTGCTGTCCCCCTGAAACTATCACAATATTGTTAATTGGCTATACTCCAATATAAAATAAAAAGTTAAAAAAATACATTATCTTAGGCACATCACAATCTCTCTTTCTTATTTTATCAACTACTAAAAGAAGAAAATAGGACAAACAGCAATGCCTGGCTGATAGGATTGAATATGAAATTATAAAACAATAGTCTTGCACAAACCCGACACAGAGTAGGTAGTCAAATAGTATTTCCTGGATCTATGGCCATGTATAATAGAACCTGTATGGGCATATTTCTTAAATGTAGAAAATAAGCTTTGAATTTACAGGTTATTTGGACTTAAAATGTATCTTGTTAGGACCAAAGAAATATTGTTGAAAATATGTGGGGTCCATCTCCGCCGATGCAGGAGTATATCAACTGAGCCTTGGCAGGCTTGGATTAGAGGTACTCAGAGGCTAGCCCATGGAATGATTTGAGGTTCCCACCTGTAGAAATGAAAATGCATAAATGTCATAACTCTTCTTGTGTGTTACTGGGCAGGCGACTCCTGTTCCATACCTCACTCTGCCACCCGCTATCTGATGTGTTGTCACCTTCTCAATTATCTAATCCTTTGCTTTGATTCATTCCCTCACAGTGTGTTTGTCCTCTTGTAAAAGCTACCTGTCTTGCACAGGGTTGCTTATAGACCTCATATCAGATTTCGAGGACTGCAAGATTTGATTCCTCTCTTCTCCTCCGTATTTTACAATGATTTGACATTGGTGAAAAAACAGGCAGCCATCGTTTTATTACAGATGCTACTGTGCCGCAAGCTCTCTGAGTTTAAGCCAGCAAATAGTTGTCCTTTGTCTCAGCAGTGTTTCCATTTTTGATATATGTTTCGATACTTAAGATCATGAAAAATCAGGCAAAATTACAGAATAGTCGCTACTTGGGCTATTGTGATTTTTAATAATTTTCTTGGTCCCTATGCTACATCTACAAATGGTAAATTTATGAAAGTAAATAATTGAAGGTGAAAGAAGTTAGAATGAATATTTTTCTTGCAGTATTTATCAAATTAAGAATTTTTTTACCTTTATATTTCTTGATGGGCTATACTTCCATTATATCTGCATGTCTGCTCTGATCCTTTCATCTATTAGAGCAATCATCAAAATTTATGTTTTGTTATTTATATTATTTATATTTTATTAGTCAGATTTTTTCTAAATAATAATTTGGCTGTATTCTCCTCTATGTGTTTTTGCACATTCATTGATAATGAATACCCTCTTTTGAGAAAGTTTCTGTCATTAGAGAAGGAAAATAATATCTATTTGAGATAAAAAAATTTTTTTTCTTTTTGACCATGCCACAGGGCATGTGGGATCCTAGTTCCCTGAGAGAGCTCGAACCTATGCCCCCTGCAGTGTAAATGTGGAGTCTTAACCACTGTACCACCTGGGAAATCCTAAAAATATTATTAATTGAATGCCTGCCTACTATTTGCCAGGTGCTTTATGTAAATTGGGCTTCCCTTGTGGCTCAGCCGGTAAAGAATCCGCCTGCAATGCAGGGGGCCTGGGTTTGATGCCTGGTGTTGGGAAAATCCCCTGGAGAAGGAAAAGACTACCCACTGCTGTATTCTGGTCTAGAGAATTCCACGGACTGTATAGTCCATGGTCTGCAAAGTGTTGGACACAACTCAGTGATTTTCACTTTCACTTTATGTAAGTTATCTTGGTTAATCTTTAGGCTGTGTATTTTCACCCTGCTTATTTATATGCAGAGTACATCATGAGAAACGCTGGTCTGGAGGAAGCACAAGCTGGAATCAAGATTGCAGGGAGAAATCTGAATAACCTCAGATATGCAGATGACACCACCCTTACAGCAGAAAGTGAAGACGAACTAAAGAGCCTCTTGATGAAAGTAAAAGAGGAGAATGAAAAAGTTGGCTTAAAGCTCAACATTCAGAAAACTAAGATCACGGCATCCAGTCCCATCACTTCATGGCAAATAGATGGGGAAACAGTGGAAACAATGGCTGACTTTATTTTTTCTGGGCTCCAAAATCACTGCAGATGGTGATTGCAGCCATGAAATTAAAAGATGCTTACTCCTTGGAAGGAAAGTTATGACCAACCTAGACAGCATATTAAGAAGCAGAGACATTAATTACTTTGCCAACAAAGGTCCGTCTAGTCAAGGCTATGGTTTTTCCAGTGGTCATGTATGGATGTGAGAATTGGACTATAAAGAAAGCTGAGTGCTGAAGAATTGATGCTTTTGAACTGTGGTGTTGGAGAAGACTCTTGAGAGTTCCTTGGATTGCAAGGATATCCAACCAGTCCATCCTAAAGGAGATCAGTCCTGGGTGTTCATTGGAAAGACTGATGTTGAAGCTGAACTCCAATATTTTGGCCACCTCATGCGAAGAGCTGACTCATTTGAAAAGATCATGATGCTGGGAAAGATTGAGGGCAGGAGGAGAAGGGGAAGCCAGAGGATGAAATGTTTGGGTGGCATCATCGACTTGATGGACATGGGTTTGGGTGGGCTCCGGGAGTTGGTGATAGACAGGGAAGCCTGGCATGCTGTGGTTCATGGGGTTGCAAAGAGTCGGACACGACTGAGCAACTGAACTGAACTTAATCTTTGTGGCATGCTTCCATTTATTTTCCCCATTTTACAGATGAGGAAACAGGGGCTCACAGAAATGGCAGAGCCAGAAGCTGAATTTGGCTTTGTTAAAGTACACACTGTGCTCTTTGCACCCTATCTGGTGGCTGTGATTCCTGGTCAGATGTGGGGCTCAGGATGAACACTGGCAGCAAAGAAGCAGCCTCAGTGTGGTTTTCATTGCCCCCTTTTCATGAAAGTGATTTCCAAAAAAGTTTGTCTAACTTTTGCATCTTGGGTATATTGAAAGGGTCACTGAAGAGGTAATTTCTAGATTGTATACATAAAATCCATATATATGTAATATCTAGGTTATATATAATTATGTGTCATTAGCTAGATATTATATAAAACTATTATGTATAATTAAGATATATGTATATATATAACAATTTGGCATCTTTACTCTCCAAAGTGGGATCTCAGCATACATACTGATAGATGCAGAGAAAGTGTGGAGATTCTTGGTATTTGTAGAGATCAAAATGGATATTGATGTTGATTGGCCATGGTTGACCTCAGAAGAGAAAAGGAACTGAGCACTCTCTTTTTTTTTTTGCTGTTATTTGCATATTTTTAGAAAAGTATTGGGTTACCTGTGCTTTACAAAAGTCAAGGAAGCAACCATCACCTTACAGTGTGTAAAAAATGACCAGTAAAAAGAGATTGGTTAGAGCTCAGCTAGACCTGAGTTCAAAGTACAGCTCTTCAGCTTGATGGCTGTCTCATCTTGTGAGTGTTATCTTCCCTCTCTGAATATTAGTTTCATTACCTGTAAAAATGGGTTGATAATACTTTGTAGGAGTGTTGTAAGGCTTAACTGAGGTATCACACTTCAAAACACATAGTGGAGACCTTGTGTATAGTAAGTACTCTTATCAGAGTTACCATCCTTCCTTCATCTCATATCAGCTTTATTTTATAAGCTGGAACACACACAAAAAAGATTTTATGAAACTTTTGAAACTATTAGAAGTGTCTTGCTTCTATTTGTATGAAATGA